>JAPYXV010005487.1:0-10496 GCA_028533065.1 Trachops cirrhosus | reverse complement strand
GGGCCTGTTGTGTTTGGCGCCGTCTGCGGGCCTCCACCGCGCGCAGAACGTATTCAATTAACCTAGAAAAATAACAGCACAAAGGGTCAGAGCCGTTGTGAAAAAGAAGAGGTGGTGAAAAGATTCTGGCAAACATGTCCCCGGTGGGGGTGGACACAGGAGGCCAAAGAGCTCAGCTACACTCAGCAGGGTGGGGGCATTGGTGTCCCCTCAAGGGGACAGGGCCAGCTAGGAAAACAAACATTTGCTCCATTCTTTGGCCTGTGAGCCTCCCATTCTTGAGTGTGGAGGCAAAGAAAATACAGTGGGATCCAAGCCTCCCCCAGGTTCCTCCCACGCAGGAGCAGAGAGAGACACAAGGTTGGCTCAGAAAGTGCTTGCAGGTTTGGGGGTCCCATTAAGGGTAGGGGGATTCTTACTTCCTCAGTTCCTGGGGAGAGAGGATATTTCTATCCGCCACAACCTGGGAGCCGGAGATCAGATAAAGGAGGTGGGGACACGGGGACCTTGACCCTGGCCAGGTGGCCTCTGATGCCAACAAAGCCCCTCAGGTCTTGAGTGCGTATTAAGGACCTGGCACTGTGCCAAGGGCTCTGCAAACTTTATCCCATTAAATCCTCATCACTTCCCGATATGATCGCTTCCTGTCACCCATTTAATCACTCAGCAAATACTTGTTGAGTACCTACTATGTGCCAGGTTCTATGATTGGTGGTAGAGATACGATGGTGAGAAGACAGGTGTGGGGGTGCAGAGCAGCTGAGATTTCCACATGGCTGGTGGGGATGGGAAACGGTGTGGCCACTCTGGAAAACAGTCTGGAATTTTCCATCGAAAGTTAAACACACACTTACCATACAACCCAGCAATCCCACTCCTGGGCATTTAACCTAAGGAAATGAAAATCTCCGTTCATGCGAAAACCTGTTCGTGAAAGTTTAGAGCAACTCATTCATAATCACCCCAAACTGGAAGCAGCCCAGAGGTCCCTCACGGGGGAATGAAAAAACAAACTGGTACATCCGCCCAGTGGACTGAAACTCTGCAACAGAAAGGAGTAAACTATGGGTAGATGCAACAATAGGGGTGAATCTCAAAAGCAGTATGCTGAATGAAAGAAGCCAGTCTCAAAAGGCTCTACTCTGTGACCCATTTCTATGACATTCTATAACAGGCAACACTTCATGGGCACAGAGCAGATCAGTGGTTGCCAATGAGCCTCTGCAGTTTTCTTGGTCTTTTCCTCATGGTCACAAAATGACTGCTGCAGCTCCAGACCTTCTGACTATATTCAGAGATAGGACAGACAGAAGTTTCTCCTGTCCTTACCATATCACACAGGAGAATTTCTCCCAGAGCCACCCAGGAGAAAGTCATTTACATCTCATTGGCCAGAACCAGGGCATACGCCCACCTATAAACCAATTGTTGGCAAAAAAGAATGACTCAGACTATCACCACTGACCCCTTGGGGCTAGGAGTGGAGCGTCCCTCCATGGAGCACTTTGCCATCTGTTCTGCTGGAACAAAGCGCTCATAGCCAGGAGGAAGGGAGGACCGCTGTCCGGCAGCCACACAATCTTCTGTTCTGCCACAGGCCTCAGCACCGGTTTTTATGTATTATCTTCAGATGAGGTTATCCCCAAGTCACGGAGAAGCGTCCCCCCCGGCCCCCACAACTGGAAGCAGAAGAGATTATAGAAAATCATTAAACTTGGGTCCCACTATCAGCCCATGGGAATTACTATATATATGGGGTGTGTGTGTGTGTTAGAGGTGTGCATTAAAAACATTTAACCTTGTAAGAGTGACTTCAATTTTGGTGTCTTTTGTGGGGGATTTTTTCCCCTTTTCTCTCCCTCTTTTTTCTTTCTGGTTTTTCACTATAGAAAGAAGTAGTTCAGGCTTTTTTTTTTTTTTCTTAAATCTCTGAGAGTCCCTGGTTAATCCTAGCAGCAGCCCTGCACAGTGGGTTTATTATCGCTCTGGCACAGATCGGGGGATGTGATCGGGTGTCGGAGGGGCGCTCCTCACCACCACCATCACCTATGGGGAATGGAGTCACCCTGATTTCCAGTAGGGAAACGCTCAGAAAATGAGCCTGGTATTTCACTTAAAAGGTTGGTCGATTGGACCATGATGGAGCCAAGATTTGCCCTTGTCATTCATAGAGGGCCCCCAATCTTTTTCCCCTCCGCCCCTGTACCCTCAAAAGCACAGCCTCAGAGGACTGCTGCCCTGAAAACACTTCTTTATTAGGTGCTTGGTGCGCCCTCGTGCGTCTCTGTGGTGTAATAACATCCTATGAGTTTCAAAACAATAAAGATAGTAACAAAGATGATAATAGAGGCTGTTAACACTTATTGAGCGCTGATGGGCCAAGCAATGCATTAAGGAATTTAAAGTCACCCAAGGTTTTCTTTGGAAAAAAAATTATATATGACTACAGTGAAAAGAAAAAGTTCGCACAGCACACAAAGGAAGACATTGAGGAGTTGTCTACCTCTCACCGTCCCCCACGTGAAAGGTGCCTGCCAGGGCTGGGCAGCGCACAACCTGGCCGGCCCTGCACTGCGGTCCTGGTACCGGTCTGTGTGCAAATGGACCCGCGGGACAGATGCTTAGACATCGAACTGCGAGTGTACGCAGCCCTTTCCAGGGGGCGTTACTGCCACTTTTGATCCTAGCACGGGCACTGTGGTTGCCGTGGCAAACGTTTTCCCCACTATTTCTTTTACTCAATAAACCATGACTGAGCACCTACTAGATGCAAGGCATTGAGTCCCATGAGAGACTGCAGGATGACCGGGGTCCCTGGGCCCCGTGGGTACGACTTGAAGGTTCTCTAGGAGGCAGAGAGGCTGCTGCCCACCCCTGTCCTGACAGATTTTGTCACCCCCTGGGACTGGCATCCTTTGCCTGTGCCCTGCCGCTCCAGGAGCTCATCCCCGGAATGAGATCAGGCACTGGCTGGTGAGGGCAGCTCAGAGCGGCGGGTGCAGCCAACGGGAAAACGAGGCTTTGGAGTCAGACGTCGTAGGTCGGGGCGAGACGCAGCTTTGACATCCAGTGTGTGTGACACTGGGCAGGTTTCGTGTCCTTGCGGAAACCTGAATTTCCTTGCCTATAAACTCTGGGTAATAACAGTTACTTCCCAGGTGTCACGGAAACCAGAGTGCTTCAGAAATATTTGCTGAAAGAATGAATTGATGAAATTCTTGATGGGAGTTATGCAAAGGAGACATAGAAGACCAGGCAGGACTCAGATTAAATGCTTAATCATTTCTCCTCCTGAGATACGATTCCTCCTTTTTCTGTGTCACCCGGGTCTCTGGATTGCAAGTGAAAGAAAAAAAATAAACTGCACAGGCTTAAAAGAACAAGAAAAATGTATCGACTCACATATCTAAAATGTTCATGGATGGGTCTGACTTTGGACATGAGATGCTCAAATGCTGTCATCAGGAATCTATTTCTCTCCTTGTCCTCATGCTGTCTGCGGTCTCAGCCTCATCCTCAACCAGGCTCTCCTTGCTGGTAGCAGACACGGCTCTAGGCTCACATCCTAGTCCCTCAGCAATCAGTAAAAAACAAAACAAAACAACAACAACAAAAACCACCTCTCTTAGCAGATTTAAAGATAATTCCCAGGACCGGAAGCATTCTTGGCTCTGATTGGCTTAGCTTTGGTCACGCCCCCATTCTTGAACCAATCACTGTAGCCAGAAAGGTAGAGTAGGAAATGCCCTCATTGGCCAGCCAGGAGATGGGGTGGGTCACCAAGGAGAATCTCTACAAGAACTATCACCCTGAGGGTGGACAGGAGTTCGAGATTATGGCTGCTCAGCCTTTGCAAGATGATGGGTTACCCCCAGCAGCAACAGGAAGTGGCTCTAGAGTGGGTTAAGGGTGTGAACTTTTCCGGGAACTGGTTCTGAATCCCACAGAGGCAGCTCACCTGGGATCGCCTGAAATTCCCAGTGGGAGGACACGTGGAAATGTGAGGGATCTTGTGGAGATGCTAAGGGTCTCTGGGCAGAATTGAAAGTGGCCAGGCAGAGGAGACCCATCGCCTGAGCCTGCGGAAGTTCATTCAAAGGTTCCCAGCAGGGGAATTGCCAAGAAACGGCCTCCCAAACCTACCCTAACAGGAGAAGAAATAGGCTACAAACACCCCCTGAGTCTAGAAAACACGATGCCACATCCTAACAGCACCATCCAAGTACCGTCTTCATGCCCCTTACCTCTTTGGAGTCGGGTTGTTGGGGGGTGGGGCGAGGAGAAGAAGTAGAGTGGGGGAGGAGAAAGGTGTAACATGAATGACTACCCCACAGGCGTGTTTGAATGGGCAGTCGGAGGGAAAAGAGGGTTGAGGCCTGCCCCTCTGACCTCCAGCCTTTCGGTGTCCGGGAATGTCCAGCCCGCACGGAAGCTCCAAGACACAGCAGCGGCAGGTGGGTGGTCATTCCAGGTTTCCCACGTCGAGGCATCAGATCAGGTGGTAGCAAGGGTGGGCCTGGGAGGCTGGAAATCTCAGGTGCTAACACGAGGGTCACATTGTAACCGTCTCAAAAAAATCACCCCACGGTGGAGGCAGAGAAGCTAGCGTGGCCACTGGTGTGAACTGAGAGAGCTTTTACTATATTCAGTCTGAAGCTGGTGGTCAAAAGCAGCGAAGAGCTTGTCTGGAGCTAAAATCTTGGAGTTCCTGCCAGGAGCTACCTGATCTGGTTGCCTAACAGTTGGAAGACTGTCAAGGATACCGTGGAAACTTATTTTGTGCCCAGCACGGTGCAGATAAACTTCAGGGAGAAGGCAGCAACCCCTGGCACCCAGATGCAGTGCGGCTGCCACCTCCCATCTCATGACTTGACATCTGATTGACAGACGGCCTCAGAGAGCGCTTTTTGGATCATATCTCAGTAACCACCGACCCGCCCGTCAAATCCAGAGATGCAGGATGGCATCGGACCCCAGATCTGGAAGAACTTAGCAACTTCACAAGTTGCCAAATGAAGGGGTATGGGGATGGGAAATATGCACACAGAGAAACCAGAAAAGCGTCGAGTGACGGGGAGAAAGAAAATGAAAACACTCGGTTTCCACGGGCAGATTCAGTCTCTGCCAGGAAAACGAATGTTGACTTGGTAAGCACATAATTCAATTTACTACACACTCAGAAGTGAAGGAAAGCCAGACACTGGGAAAAATTGCTGATATGATTCTTAATGTTGGCAAAAACAATACGTATATGAACTTAGCTTCATGTGAAATACTTGATAGTATAAAATGGTGGAGGCCTCCACGTTTTACATGGTGGCATCTCAATGATGTGAAAATACCTTTCTCTCCAAATACCTGTCTTCATTTCTAACTACCTTGACTTATATTCATGGACAAAAGACTAGATGAATATATACCAAATTGTTTTTTGGTAACTAGTAGGGCATGGGGAGTTTTTATTTTTGATCTTCATATTTTTCAGTGCTTAAAAATTTTTCTAAAGGAAAAAGTGTATTCTTAAATAGTTTTTTCACCTAGCTGGTCCTTTTGTTATTGGAACAAGGCACACGTACCTGAGCTCACATGAACACACACATAGAGCAGAAGGTTCTGAATGGGGAATTACTCTCCTCTTTCTTTTTTGCAACACTTCCAGGCCCCACTGCCTTGACATGCCTACTGTTAGAATTATTTGTATCTATTTTTTAGGTTGTTACCATTAAATATTTATACCAAGAATGAAAAGCTTAGCAGCAAACCAAGGGGTTCAAGCCACATGTAACAGGATGAGCCTCTACCCTGCGCCACCTGGTGTCTGGACTTGAGAATTGCAGGCCCAACGGGGCCCTGTCTTTTTCAAGAGAAGGCAGAAATATCCCAAATTTCAAAAGTTAGCAACTAATGAATGATGGTCTAACCACTATGCTGTACACTTGAAGCAAACATAATAATATGGAGAGTCAACTGGAACTGAAAAATGTTGCAAATAACTAGAAAAATCTTATAAGTAATATCTGGACCAAGTAGAACACATCTGAGGAGCAGTTTCCATAGCTTTGTGGCCTCTGCTTTAAAAACTGAACATAGAGCCCTGGCTGGCATAGCTCAGTGGATTGAGCACGGGCTGTGAACCAAAGCATCGCAGGTTCAATTCCCAGTCAGGGCACATGCCTGGGTTGCAGGCCAGGTCCCTGGTGGGGACCACATGGAAGGCAACCACACATTGATGTTTCTCTCTCTCTCCTTCTCCCTCCCTTCCCCTCTCTAAAAATAAATAAATAAAATCTTTTAAAAGAAAGAAGTAAACGTAGAGTGCTTGTTCTTAAATCGTCAACCTCAAACGCTGTACGGTGACGAGAGATGAGGAATTTTGCTCGCATACATTCCCTCCACTGCCTCGTCTTCCTTTTGCCTCCTCGCTTTTATTAGTTATCTTACTGCTAGTTCTACCAGCCGCCTTTGTGACTTTATATATTTATGCTCCATTTAAAATTTTTTATCAACTTTCAACAGCATCCATAGTGTAAGAAGAAGAGAGCATCCTTTTCAAAACTTCTTTAGTGCTCAGGATTACCCTTTATTCTGTATCTGCAACATTCCAGCCACTTTGCACGCACTCACTCATTTATTCAGCAAATATTTGTTGAGTGTCTAATTATGTGCCAGGTACTGTTCTAAACATGGGAAAATACAGTGGCAACCAAGACAGGCTAAATACTCTGCTGTTGTGGAACTTACATTGTAGCAGGGGGCGTGGATAATGAGTTACCGGTTGGGGAGATAGATAGTATGTTAGAGAGTGGCAGGGGCCAAGATGGAGCAACAAACAAGGGATTGACGAATGTGAAATGTCAGTGTGTGTGTGCTCATGTACACGTGCCGTGCATTTATGTGTGTGTGTGCGTGTGTACCTGTGTGCATGCACATGTGAGCGTGAACTTTTAGCTATGGTGCCAGGAGGGTCTCCCTGAATAACAGGAAGATGAAAAGGAGTGGGCCATACAAATATCTGCCAAGTGCACAGTCCCACCACCGGGCGCAGAAAGAGCTGAGGGTGGGTTGCAGAGTGTGTGGAGGTGCTGGGAGGGAGAAAAGATGGGGTCAGAGAGGCGAGCAGGGAGGGCCTGAGAAGTGGGGACAGAGGCTCCCCGAGTAAGGCAGGAGCCTCGGGGAGCTCAGCTCAGAAGAGCGACATGGGCTGACTCAGGTTTTTGAAAGGTCCCCTGGCTGCAGTGTGGAGAATAGGCGAGGGGCAAGGAGAGACGTAGGGAGACTGTTACACCGATGTTGCCGTAATCTAATCTAGGTGAGAGGTGGAGGTCATGGCAGCGATGGTGAGGGATGAGAGGTCAAGTTCGGCTGAGCCTGGAGAATTAGCTGACAGACTGGATGTGAGCAAAGGAGAATGAGGAGCCAGGCATGCCTCCAAGGTTTTGATCCAGCTTGCGTCATCTGTCATCAGAGATAAGAGGTTAGGTAAATAGACACCAAGTTGTTGTTAGTGACTATATTTCAGTGATGAGGTATGGGTGGTTTTTATTTTTACCTGTTTCTAACTATTGACTATTTTTAAAGCAAAACCTGTATTATTATTATTGTTGTTATTTTAGGGTTTTCAGGTATGGCAAAGGTGTACTCAGTAAGTGGTAAAAACACTTCCTACTTGGTTAGATTTTGTATTAGTCGGCACTTGCTGCATAACAAGCAACCCCATAATCTTCAATTAGCATTCTTTCTCACTTTCAGATACGTGAGCTGCCTGGTAGAGCTGTGCACCTGGCTGAGGTCAGGTTCAAGGTTGTGACAACTTTGCCATTCTAGAGTCCGGGTTAGAAGGGCCGAGGCCTGCTGTTATGGTAGATGTTGGAAGTTCCCAGAGGAGTGAGAGGAAACACCCAATGCCTCTTAATCTCTAGGCTGGGAACTTGCACCCTGTGACTTCAGCCCACGTCCTATTGGCCAAAGCAGGTCATGTGGACAAGAACAGCATCAATGAGGCCACAGAGTATACTCTGCTGAGGGGGGGTGGTGGGGGGGAGTAAATAGTTACTGAACAAACATCTAACACACCGCAGCTTCACTTTGATCTTTATTGCTTGTAACAGTTTTACTAAGGTTTTTCAAACTTTTGTTACACATTTTATGTTTATTGTTGAAATGTTTGACAATCCAGAGAGACATTGATGACCAAAATAAAATTCCTTCTTTTTTTTAAACATATATGACTTTTTATTTTTATTTTTATTTTTTTTAGAGAGAAGGGAAGGGAAGGAGAAAGAGAGGAAGAGAAACATCATGTGTGGTTGCCTCTCACATGGCCTCCACGAGGGACCTGGCTTGCAACCCAGGCTTGTGCCCTGGCTGGGAATCGAACCAGCGACCCTTTGGTTCGCAGCCTGCGCTCAATCCACTGAGCTACACCAGCCAGGGCAAAATTCCTTCTGTTCTACTACTTAGAGATAAACGTTGGTGATATTTGGCTGAGTAACCATTCAGAGTAGAAAATTCACGGACATCACAGATCGGCGTGGGGGGCATCATTGCAACAACCGTGGCCATTGAGCACTGGGCTTAGCGCTGGGCATTGGCTTCTGGAAAGTCAAAGAGACAGTCACCCAGCCGTGAGTCCCCAGAGGGTCTGTGATCAGGGCGGTTTCTAGCCATCTAACCAATGAAACACACACAGTGTGTCACTCACCTTCCACATCTAACTTAGAGGTTTAGGAAAATCTCTTCCTTGCTTTAGATATGGAAACTGTATTAGCAGCTTAACATAAATGCAATATTTATTATCACAAGAATAACATGCTACAGAGAGAGCTTTTGGGGTTGCGTCTCAGGAACCAGCCACCCAGCCTGTCCAATCAGAAGAGCTGGGGTGGCACCGACCCCGAATCTGAAGGCATTAGCAACGCTGTAGTGCCACACCCAGTGGGGACACACACACAGGCTGTGAAGGCCACCAGCTGTATGTGTGATAACACTCATTAGAGTCTCCAATATTGTCCCAGAAAAGAAAGAGTTCAAAGGAACAGCAAGAGAAGCTGTATAAGGTAGATACTTTAGGGAGACTCTGGGTCAACAAATGTTTTAATACAATTTTAATACAAAGCAGAGCTAAAGAGATTATAAAATAATCCTGAAAATTGTGTAATATTCTGGTGGGCTGCCATTCACCTCATTAAATAAAACAATTTTTAAGAACTACATTTGATTTCATTATTCCATTTCATTTAGAATGCGAAACTTTCAATATAACCAGCCACCTACAAGGGACTTGGGAACTTTTCACATCTTGTGAGGATCAATTGAAAGCAGAATGTCAGCTTTTCCACTTCAGATTTCACGAGGAGGAAAGACTCCAAACCCATGTACCAAACCATCCATGAAAATTCTTGTCTACCCTGGACAGGACCCAGTGTGTGGGGGGGTCTGGAAACACTTTCGGAGCAGGGTGCTGGGAAAATTTTTTGCCTCATGTCAAAATTCCATCCTCCTCCTATGCCACAGATGAAAAAATATTTGCTCTGGAAAGCAAAAGGAGCACATATGGAAACTGAGTCTGGCCCCGAGTCAGAGCAGGGTCTGGGGCAGCCCTGGAGCAAAGGAGCCCTGCCCACATCTGGGGGGAAGTTTCAGGGGATCCCCACTCTCTGTGGCTGCACTGCCCTGTACAGCTTGGAAAGGGATTTCCCATCTGGTACCTCAATCAGTTGTTCTCAAACTTTTGAGGTAGGGCCTGCTGGTGCCCCCATTTTACAGATGAGGAAACTGAAGCCGAGAGAGGCAAAACTAGCAAGTAGCCAAGGCAGAACTCAAACCTGGTGTCCTGACTGCTCATGTGCGCTTCTGAGCCCTCCCTTTGGGCCAGGTCACCTCCTCTCTTTGTAGCCCATCGCCCCCTGAAGCTCCCCTCAGATCATTTTTGTGCGGGGGAACCCCACGATCCTCAGTCACATCGGAACCAAGACATAAGTAAACCCCACGGTGAACACCAAGGCAGACCACCCATCTGTGCAGTGGGTTGGAAGGCAAATCACTTTAAGAAAAAGCTTTCAGTAAGTACTCTGTGTCCTGCAATGTGTCATACAACAGGCAGGTGCTGAGTGCTGGGTGCATTCGAAGGGGCTAAGCAGGGACCAGGTGCTGAAGTGATTCTGCATTTTCGGGGAGAAGAATTTCCCAGCATCCACCCTGCAAATCAGTGAACAGACCGCATCTCTTTCCTGATTGGTCCTAAAGACCTCTGAGTGCCTAGTAGGTACCCCAAATTAAAAATAACTTTTGATGCCCCCCTTTCTGAACTGCCTCCTGACCCTTGCCCTCATTATCCTCGTCATTTTGAGCACCTACTATGAGCTCAGCCTGGAACTAGTTGTGGACACAGAGCATCTCTAAACAGTAAGTATCATGGGGAGAATCCACCCAAAGGCTAGAAAAGCGTTTCTCCCAGGCTGACAGGAAAGGAGAATTGAGAGAGGTTTGGGAGTCCC
>JAPYXV010005486.1:0-10498 GCA_028533065.1 Trachops cirrhosus | reverse complement strand
TGAAAGTTATGAAGGAACTGAACAAAGGCAGTGACGTTGGGGACAGAGTGGAAATGACATATTGCAGGGCTATTTAGGAAGTAGGTAGAGTCAGTGCACCTTTGTACTCGATTCAATGATAAAGATTCTCCCTCTGGAAGTGCATAGTCTGGTGGAAAAGTTAAAAAATAAAAAAGAGTGAAGAATAAATTTTCCCAAATTGTACCCATGACTGGAACACAAAGTAGGAGAAGGAGAATGATAGGAGATGAGACTGAGACTAAGTCCGTAAGTTTAGGAGTGACCTTTGTTCCTAAGGTATTAAGAGTCATTTAAGGAATTTTAAAGAAAGAAATGACATGATTTTGATCAACAAAGTGACAGTACAGGCACACCTCAGAGATATTTTGGGTTTGTTTCTAAATGACTGCATTAAAGCAAGTATACCAATAAAGCAAGTCATAGTTTTTTGCTAGTGGAGGGTCTTGCCTTCAATTGGTATAAAAAAAATCTGTTAAGTGTGATAAAGTGAAACAATAAAATGAGGTATGCTGGTACTGTAGAGAGCCTGTTGGCTCGAGACTGAAGTTAGAGAAGCCAAATTGGCTTATAAAAATCTGGGTCAGAGATCATAAAAACCAGAATGAAAACTGTGGGAATGAAAAGGAAACGATAAAGTTGACTTTTTGGTGCCTTAATACTATAGCTTAGGCTTGGTGTTTAATTGGCTTTTGGTAAGGGAGGAGTGAGGTGGGCAGGCAGAATATGATGAAAGGGATTTGGCCAGGTGGTAGAAAATGATACTATTAATCAGGATAAAAGATACAGAATATAGAGTGAATTTGAGGAGAAAGTAATGAGCCAGGTATTGGATATGTTGAGTTTGAGGAGATGGGGAGATAAGCAAGTAGTTCTATAGTTACTTCAGAAGGACAGGGCTGAAGTTGAGAAGTCTTGCTGTTGAAGATCAGTGTAGAGTTGGTACTTGAAGCCATGGAATGGATGAGAGAGGAGTTAGGTAAAGTAGGGTCAGAAATAGCTCTTCAAATACTGAATACTGAGTGGTGCTCCCTACCTCTGCACATGGCCTTTCCTCTGTCCTTGGGGAGGGGTGCTGTTTTAAAATAGACACAACCTGCTCTGCCTTATACCATGATCCCCTGCACCCCAGGAAAGCATGTAGAAAGATGGAAAGAACAAATGAAGGAACTTGGGGAAAATTTAAGGAATTACTACAACAAGAAGCCCCAATTCAGAAGACTATGGAAAGAAATTACTAGTAAGGTAGGAAATAATCTGGAGAGACATAACTGGCAGAGGACACTTTTAAGAAATTATCTGTGGTACTAAGTGGTCCAAGAGGTTAAGAGAAGAATTTTGTAGGCAGTTATATTTGCTAATATTTGTTGATTTGAATAATCTAGTTAGATCTAATGAAGGCATGAAGTAGTAGGGCATGAGAAAAAGTAAAAAAGATTGTAGATATATTAGTTTGGGGTATTTTTCAGTTATTTTACATTGTTTTTTTACCTGGCCATACAGGCGTTCATTCCAATTATTTTCTATCTATTCTTTATGCAGATCAGCTCATTTATTTCTGGGAGAATTTAATGTTGTCTGGATATTGGCTTTGAATTTTCATGTTAGAAGGAAGAGGTCTCCAGACTACATATCACCAGAACCAGGATTAAAAGAGTGTTCTAGGACTCATTTTGAACTTGGTGACCATATACCTTGGTTTGCTTAAGATAGTCCCTGTTTACATGTGTTGTTCCAGCATAAATATTGATAATACCTCTTTTTATACTTAAAAGTTTTCCAGAAAGGACCATAAATTGATAATCTCATCCTACTCCAGGCCTTCTTATAATTCTAGCTCCATGGTGTATCTGAAAGTATTTAAAAAAAAAAAAAAAAAAAAGAACCTCCAAGAAACATCAGGCAATGCACATCTGTTCTTAAAGGAGGGGAAAAAACGTTCTCAGTTTTTCTAAGATGCTCTAAAAATATTGCTTAATTTGACAAGTACAAGGAAAATATTCTAGATATCAAAAATATTCATAAACCAAGTTAGGAAAAGAAAAGCAAGTAACAGACTAGAAAAATAACTGCAGCATATATTAGATACAAAATGAGGAGCCAATTTAAGCAAAATGAAGAGACTTAATCAGATTTTAATATTCCTCTCTCATCTGTTTCATGGCTTTATTTACCAACTCTACTGCACCTTTTTACAAGTAGAGAACTTCAGTAATTTCAGTACTTAAGAGGCCAGTATCATTTTGATACAGAAAAGCAGGAGAAAGTTATATGGATATTAATTGTTTGGGGGTATATTAATAGCTTTCCCCTCAATCCCAACCCTCCTGAGCCTTTGTGACCTACTTATTGTTGTCCTATTTTTCAAGATACAAAAGAGCAATGTAATTTCTTTTGGGGCTGTTGTGAATAACTTTAATCTTGTTCTTTTATTATGTTGTATCATAATTTGAGTAAAAAATTTGGAAATTAAATAATATATTTTTAATTTTAAAGTTACACATCCTTTGAAGGTAATGATTAAGAATAAATCAGTGTAGCCTAGCTGGATAGCTCAGTTGGTTAGAGTGTTGTCCCAATATGCCAAGGTTGCAGGTTCAATCTCTGGTCAGAGCACATACAAGAAGTAACCAGTGAATGCATAAATAAGTAGAACAAAATCAATGGTTCTCTCCCAATCTCTCTCTCTCTCCCCCTGCCACTCCCCATCTGTAAAATCAATAAGTAAAAAATTAAAAACAAAATAAATCAGTGTAAACTATTCCATGGAAATCTGCAGTTATTTTAGAAAGCCTTTCTACAATATATTTACATTAGCAAGTGTTAATTTAAATATTATATTAAATTATAATTGTGCAGTAGCTGAAAATATTTGAAATATTGGTGAATGACTTAGTTTTGCTCAGGTGTACTATTTCCAGTTCTTAATATGAGTGACCTAATTGGTTATATAACTTACTTATAACCACAGCATTGATTTTTGTTTTTATAAAAAATCAAACTGTTTAGTTATGATATATTGTAATAGATGTTTTCCTTTCCATTGAAGATATCATTATAGTTAACTTTCTTATTTCACTTTGATTATGCAAAACACAATTAACCTATACTTCTTGTTTTTCAGCACATGATAGTGATGGAAGATATGCTCAAAGACTTTCTTCTTGGAGAACATCTATTATTGGTTGGTAACCAGGTAAGTTATGGCTGGAACTCAGGTACTAATTGATAGTAACAGTATAAGAGCAGTAGGTGTCTTGATTTTGTTTGAATAAGTTTTTAGAAGTGATTTTTTTTCTCACCTAAACTACTTACTTAATTAACTGATAAGGGTCTTCTACCTTCTAAACTTCAGAATCACCTCAGGGCTTAAATCACCCCTCCACCCATATTTAATCACCCATCAAGCTCTATCTGTTCTACCTCTTAAACATCTACTCTTCTTTTCCACAACTGTCATCCTGGTCCAGCTCACCATGACCTAGCACCTGGATTATAGCAAGTTTCCTAATATAGCTCCATCCTGGACTTATTCCCACTTTGATCTACTCTGTAGCCAAATTGATACTTGTAAAACTAAAATCTGATTAAGCCTTTTTTTTTTCCCCTTAAATTGGCTCCTCACTGCCCTTATGTATAGTCTTCAGTGTCTTGCAGGATCTGGCCTCTGTCCTCCATTCTAGTTCTAAACCTTGACTCCCTCCTTCCTGGCGCTCTTAGCTTGAGCCACTCTGAACTCCTGCATTTTCTTTTCTTTTCTTTTTTTTTTTAGGTTTAATGGATATTTGTTTTTGTTTTGTTTTGTTTTCTTTTTTTAATTGTTGTTCAAGTACAGTTATCTGCCTTTTACTCCCATCCCAGCCCACCCACGAAGCCCTCCCCACCTCCCTCCCGTTTCCATCCTCCTTAGTTTTTGTCCATGTGTTCTTTATACTTGTTCCTGTAAACCCTTCCCCTTTTCCCCTGAAATTCCCTCCCCTCTCCTCTCTGGTCACGGTCAGCCTATTCTCTATTTCAGTGTCTTTGGTTATATTTTGCTTGTTTGTTTTGTTGATTATGTTCCAGTTAAAGGTGAGATCATATGGTATTTGTCCCTTACCACCAGGCTTATTTTGCTTGGCATAATGCTTTCCCAGATCCATCCATGCTGTTGCAAAGGGTAGGAGCTCCTTCTTTCTTTCTGGTGCATAGTATTCCATTGTGTAAATGTACTATAGTTTTCTGATCCACTCGTTTACTGATGGGCACGTAGGTTGCTTCCAGCGCTTGGCTATTGTAAATTGTGCTGCTATGAACATTGGGGTGCATAGTTTCTTTTGGATTGATGTTTCAGGATTCTTGGGGTATAGTCCCAAAAGTGGAATTTCCTGGTTAAAAGGCAGTTCCATTTTTAATTTTCTGAGGAAATTCCATACTGTTTTCCACAGTGACTACCTCAGTCTGCATTCCCACCAACAGAGCACGAGGGTTCCCTTTTCTCCACAACCTCTCCAGCACTGGTTAATTTGTTGATTTGTTTATGATGGCCATTCTGACCAGTGTGAAGTGGTATCTCACATTGTGGTTTTAATTTGCATCTCTCTGATGGTTAATGATGCTCAGCATCTTTTTATATGTCTCTGGGTCCTCTGTATATCTTCCTTGGAGAAATGTCAGTTCAGGTCCTTGGCTCATTTCTTAATTGGATTGTTTGTCTTCCTGGTATGGAATCATGTGAGTTCTTTATACATTTTAGAGATCAAACTCTTGTCTGAGGTAACATTTACAAATATATTTTCCCATACAGTTGGCTCCCTTTTCATTTTGCTGATGTTTTCTTTAGACATCAAAGAAATGATGTTTTGATTAGACATCAAAAAGTAGAAGCTTTTTATTTTGATGAAGTCCCATTTGCTTATTCTTCCTTTATGTCCCTTGCTCTCGGTAACATATCATTGAAAATATTGCTGTTTGGAGAATATCTGAGATTCTCCTCACCATGTTCTCCTCTAGGATTTTTATCATGTCTTGACTTATATTTAAGTCTTTTATCCATTTCAAGTTTATTTTTGTATATGGTGTAAGTTGTTGGTCGAGTTTCATATTTTTGCACGTAGCTGTCCAGATGTCCCACCACCATTTGTTGAAGAGGCTATTTTTACTCTGTTTTATGCTTCTGTCCCCTTCATTGAATATTAATTGAACATAGAGACTTGAGTTTATCTCTGAGCTATATTCTGTTATATTCTGGTTATATTGGTTTATATTCTGTTTCATTGATCTATGGGCCTGTTCTTCTGCCAGTACCACTTTTGATGACAGTGGCCTTGGAATACAGTTTGATATCGGGTATTGCAATCCCTCCAACTTTGTTCCTCTTTCTCAAAATTGCTGTGGCTATTTGGGATCATTAATGGTTCTGTATTAATTTTTGAAATGTTTGTTCTATATCTGTGGAAAGTGGTAAATTATTCATGGTATTTTTTCACTATTTGCAAAGCTTTACCTACTATTTACTGAAAAATCATTTTTCCTGATCAGACTACATAAAAGAATAGGAGGAAGATTAGTTAATAGTTCATTCAGTATTCAGTCTTTGATATTGAAACCCAGGAAATCAGGAGATTCTAAAACAAATTGACTAAGTTTTTTATTTTGTAAATTTGCAACTGTTCATTGAATGAAACAGGTAAATTAGATAGAATCTAGGAGGTGTCCACTTATAAGAGTAAATAGTTAAGTGACCCATTCAACTGGAAATGGTAACAAACTGAGAAGATCAGAGACTAGAGC
Source organism: Trachops cirrhosus (assembly GCA_028533065.1). Classification (NCBI taxonomy): domain Eukaryota; kingdom Metazoa; phylum Chordata; class Mammalia; order Chiroptera; family Phyllostomidae; genus Trachops; species Trachops cirrhosus. The sequence goes on along the minus strand of JAPYXV010005486.1, from coordinate 4,708 downwards.
ATTATTACTGGGACAGAATAGTGCAGTACTAATTATGGTATTTTAAAATTTCAATCAATAGTAATAATTAAGTGCTAATTAGTATTTAGCTAATTAAATGAGGTCTAACTTTGGGCATGCTTACATTTACCAGGTCAGGGAGTGGACATTGGACCAAAGAGGCAGGTTAAAATCTAACCAGAATTTTTGGAGTACTTTATCAGTTTCAGTTTCTTTCAAACTTGTTTTCAAAAGCTAATGTCTATCTTGGCTGGTGTGGCTTAGTTGTTTGGAGCGTTGTCCCATACGCTGAAAGGGCATGGGTTCAATTCCCCGTCAGGGCACATACATAAGTTGTGTGTTCAATCCCTGGTTGGGGAGCATATGGGAGGTGGCCAATCAACATTCTTCATATTGATATTTCTCACTCTCTCTCACTTTCTTTCTCTCTAAAAGCAATGAAAAAAATGTCCTTGAGTGAGGGTTTTTAAAAAAAGCTAATGTTGGTGTTAACATCTCAGCAAATTATAGACTCTTTTTTTCCTTATTTTCTTTATTGAGGTATAATTGAGAAAATTATATTTAAAGTATGTAATGTGATGATTTGATATACTTATACATTATTAATAATTATGCATTATGACAGGATTCCTCCCATCTAGTTAATACATCCATTACCTCACCTATTAACCTTTTTTTTTGGTGGGAACTTTTAAGTCTCAATTATGCAATACAGAGTTATCAGTTATAATCACAATGGTAAACATTGGATCCTCAAGCATTTATTCATCTCCTAGGTGACAGTTTGTACCTGCTTACCAACTTCTCCCTAATTTCCCTGTCTACCCTTCCCCCAGAAACCACTTTTCTACTTATTTCTAGGAGTTTGGCTTTATTTACTTATTTTTTTAGATTCCACATATAAGTATTTATCTTTCTCTGACTGACTTATTTCACTTACATAATGCCCTCCAGGCTCATTATGATTAGACTTGACTTGCTTCCATTTGGTGTGTGTGAGGGAGGATTACGCCACCTGTGACTAGCACATACCCCACAGGGATGTACTTTGTGAAGGACTAGTATGGAGTTACATGTTCTCTTTCCCTGTGCTTTTCTCCATCTAGATTTCTTTTTGGGAATGTATACTTTTGCAGTCATGGTAACAGCAGCTTTGAAAAAATAGTCTGCTTTTTTTTTTACCAGTGGTATTTCAGTATTTCTCTTTATATTTTATGCACCTTCTCACCTTCACCCTTATTTCTGTCTTGTGAAATGAATCAATTAAAAAGAAAAAGACAAGCAAGTGAAGGTGCTGCTGATAGATAGGTTAAGGACTGCTGACTCAACTCTCATGGGGTAGTGTCACTGGAGTTTTCACTGACATGCAAAGTGACAGCCATCTGGGAAAGTGCCTATTTTAATCACATGATTTGTTTTGAAAATAAGTAAACCATTTGAAACAATTTTTCTGGCTCCTTTCTTTTTTCTTTTTCTTTTTTTTTAGGTTTATAGTTCTTTTATCGATTTTTTATCTGGTTCCTTCTCTTTGTCTTTTTAATAAAAACAGTATATGATGGATACTCAGAACACACACACACACACACACAACTCAATTTGAAGTGAGGCTTTGGGAATTAAATACTGACAGAGAAGCCAGGACTGGATTAGTATAATTATACAATAAAGTGTTAATGAGTGCTCCTAAAACAGGCTGTCTGTAGATAGATGCAGTCTACCCAGCCTTCTGTGGGCAAAGTAGAAACTGGCTGAAATACACGAACAAAAAGCTTCAATAGTTGAAGTAGAGAGGTTTTGAAAGATTGGTGTTACCAGTGTTGGGCAACTTTTTATATGACAAAATTAAAAAGACTAAGAAATTGTGCTGATTTTGAGAAAACTCAAGGTTTATCATCTTTATTAAGCCCAATTCCACCTTTTCTTTCCATATAATGCTCTTTTCTATCAAGAGTAGTGAAGATTTCATAACTATTCTATTGTGAAGTTAAAAACAGTTCTATACATCACTTCTGGCAAAATAAAGTAGCTCACATATTCTTTTGGTGACTTGAAATCAATTTTGGGGGCAGTTTTATAACTTTATTCAACTACCAGCAGTTAGTTCTCTTCCACATTAACTGTAGATTTTTGAAAGTGGCGACAGGCACATAGGTAACTAAGGTATAGTACTTGTTTGGTGAATGTTCATCCTCATTACGTTTTTCTGGACAATTGCACCCAGACACAGTATGGGACACTCCTTGTTCCTTTGGACCAGATGACTTTCTTAAGCCTGGCGTCAATGTACACATTTGAACTTCCCCTCTCCTTCATGGCAAATTTCCCAATCTCTTTGAGTGCCTGAGGGGCAGCCTTCTTGAAACCCACTCTGTGGGCGCACCTGTGAATGTTGATGGTGTATTCTCTGGTCACTACCTTCTTGATTGCTGAACAGCCCTTCTTCTTGCCATCCTTCTTCGTGGGAGCCATTATGCTGGGCCCAAGATGGAATGAAACCAAAATTGATTTTTTTTTATCCTTTTAATTTTCTGTGTGGGATTTTAGGGCAGAGTACATCTCCTTTCCAGTAAATGAGGCAGAATTACTGTCTGTCAGTCAAAGGGATCGGGTGCCTGGAAATTACACATTTGATGGTCCCCTAGTACATAATGCCGCATATTGTAAAACCACTTTTGTATGCTGTTACATGCAGTATTTTCCACTTACTACAATTATGATGTGATATGTACCTTTCATGCAATTAGAAGTTTCATACTGGCTTTAAAAAAATTCATAGCATGACGGTCCTATTTATTTCAACTTTACTAAGAGGGTAAAATGAGAAATGCCTATTTTTTTCTGAGTCATTGGTACTTTTTCTGTCCCAGCTGTACTCAGGAATGATCTTCCTTCCTTCCCATATCTTATTTTCTTTTGGTTTGTACAGCTATATTCTATTTGATGTACAGAACACTTACTGTTAATATTTTGGGTTATAGAATCAGCCTATGGAAGCACTTTTTGTTGTTGTTTAAAAACTCCATAAGAAAAACATGTTTTGTGTAGTAATACTTGAGTTTTGAGGGCAGTTGCATTTTATCAGAAATTTGAAGGAAAAAAATATTTTATCAATGTAGTATTCTAAAATGCTAAGGTACCCCTTAAATAAGAATTATTTTTGAAAATTTACAGTATTTTACTTTTTTAAATTTTTTAATTTTAGTTTATTCAGTACAGTTTCTATCCTTTATTCCCATTCCAGCCCGGCCACCCATTCCTCCCCTCCTCCCTCCCCTTTCCAACCCCCCTAGTTTTGTCCATGTGTCCTCTATATTTGTTTCTGTAAACGCTTCCCTTCTCCCCTGAAACTCCTTCCCCTCTCCCCTCTGGTCACTGTCAGCCTGTCCTCTATTTCTGTGTCTTTTGTTGTATTTTACTTGTTTCTTTGTTTTGTTGTTTAGGTTCCTGTTAAAGGCAAGATCATATGGTATTTGTCTTTCACCACCTGGCTTATTACGCTTAGCATAATGCTTTCCAGCTCCATCCATGCTGTTGCAAAGGATATGAGTTACGTATTTTATTTAAGAAATGAAAATTTAATCATCTAGAGAGTGATTTTTTTCTGGTTTCTGACATTAGTCTAAATTGCAAAGCAAGTCATCAAAATGTAATTTATATGTAATGAGGCACAATTAATAATTCACAGTCACTTGTACATGAATGTAGTCCAGTTATTTGCCAGGTTTGTCAACTTCTTAAAAAAATTAAGCCAGCCTTTTTACTAGTTTATCAAATAATAGCACTTGGTGAAGAGTGAAGCTCTTGAAGTCTACAGACCATATATGTTACCCTTACCAAAATTCTAATATATTATGCCTTTCTTATCAAATAAAAAGTTAGCCTTGGCTGATTGTCATATAGTATGCCTTCTCTATCTCTGACTGTCATATGCTTCATGTTTTTACAGTGCTAATTCTTTGGGTACTCTTTTTATTTCCATGATAATATCTGATCAGCAGTGAGATAAATCTTAGAAAGCATCTCTTAATTTTATTTTCCTGCTAAAAGTTGAAAGTGGTTCCCCCTCACCTATCAGATAAAATCTCTTACATTGGAAGACATTCAAAATGACCTTTGACCTGGCTACAAACTACTTGTGTAATTCTAGTTCTTCCAAATTAGAGTTTCTTACCCTCCCTCATATACCATGTGTTTTTCTTCCTTCAGCTGTTTTTCATACAGTGCTCCTTGCCCTCATCTTTGCCTGTGAATATTCTGCCAGTTTTCAACAGCTCAGATGTTTTTTTTCTCTCTGAAGCCTTTTTAGTAGCCCCCAAATAATCTTGCCTTCCCTGAATTTTTACAGTATCTTATCACTATTTTGATTCAGTTTTCTTGTACAATTCCAGTAAGATTTTTATTTCTTTCATAATTGAATTATAAGTTTCTTATGAGCAAGGATTAAAAATTAATAATATTTATGTTTTACAATTTCCAATGTACTGTTTTGATCATCTCATTTAGTACTACAACATCCCTTTGAGATAAATATTTTTATTTTCCACATTTTAGAAATAAGCAGACTGAAACTCAAAAAAGTTAAAATATTTGCTTGAGACCACATAGCTATTTAATGACAGATTTAGGATTTAGACCTTTAAAGCTCATATGTTTTCTTTTTTTTTATCAGATCAGGCTAATTCTTATACTAGTAATAACAGCAAGAACA
>JAPYXV010005485.1:0-10498 GCA_028533065.1 Trachops cirrhosus | reverse complement strand
AAGGTACCTGGGGAAGGGGGGCTGGCGTGGGGCCAGTGCTGTGAAAACAAGGTAAAAGGCTTAGCAGTGCTTTCTCTGTGGGAGGGAAGTAGGCGACTTTATTTAGATATTTCTTTGCCTATCAGTAAGTTCTACTTTCAAAATACATGTATTGCTTGCACATCAGAGCATAATAAGAGGAAAGTGATGCATGGACCACAATCACTAACATTGTGCTTTTACAAAGGAAAGGCTGTGAAACGGATCTGGATGGCTGAGAAAAGACTAGACAAATGGACGAAGGGATAGGCGTGGGGCACCGATGGCATCTGCTGTGGGGTGGAAGGGCGTTCCATGCAGAGGGAACCACATGTGCAAAGTGTGGGAGCCTGAGCTTACAGCTGAGTGCTCAGGTGCTCAGTGGGGCTGGGGTGTGTGGTTGGGGGCGGGGTGCTTCAGGAGGTGAGGCTTTTTGGATGAGAAGGGGACACATTATGCAGTGTCCTGTGCACTTTTCTGAGCAGTGGGTGGCAGGGGCCACGTGAAGACGTCAGAGTGATGGAGTCGGATTTAAATGAGCCTGTGCAGTAGCCGCAGCTCATCTTTTTTCCCCCAAGTCATTTAGAAAAGCAAGTACGAAATGGCCTTTGCCACCAACCTGATTTAAGAGCTATTGCCCAGAATAATGGACCAACCAGCAGAGAATTTTCGGTGGTATCTGTGGGCTGGCAGCTGCAGGCTTTGGAGAGTTACAAATGAGAACACAGGGTGGGACCTAATTTCTTCACAGGTGCGTGACACTCTGCTGCAGCACCGATGCATTCAAATCCATCCTGTAGGTGCGTTTTGTTGGACAGCAGAGGGTTTTTGAAAGTTCACGTTTCAATGGTTTTCAAGGCACACATGCGTTCTCCTCTCTCTCACAGTCGCCACTGCTCTCTCACCAGGCTCCTTTACGTCATTTTGTCCTCGGCCTGGCTTTTCTGGGCAATCCTGTGGGTGACCCTTCTTCTAATATTCAGATCACTGATTTTATGAGATGGTTCCAGACTCGAATTCAGCAGGTCCCGATCACCCCAGTGGTGACCTAACATGCAGGTACAGAGGCAGGCTGGGGGCTGTCTTTTATTTTCTTAGCACTGCAAAGTGCCAGAAGTTTATTTCTCTCCAGTAAAGTCTCACAGGCCTCTTTCTGAATGTTCACAGGAGTTACTGTAGATTGTTCTATTTGGGGAACGCTTAAGACTCTTTCCTCAAGAGACCAATTTGTCAAGTTTGAGTCCAGTGTGCCTGTGGCTATTTTTATATGTCATGGTTTCTAGTGTTTATTTTCTCACAGAAACCATATAAATATTGAGGCATACATAGCAGGCTAGAAACAAAATAAACCTCGAGCTCCTGGAAGTCATCTGACATTTGGTTTTCTCAGCATAGGAATTTTATTTCTTCTCTCTGGGCTCATTGTGTACTTTCTAGAAAGGAATTGATGACAAGTACTGAGTGAAGCAGAGCCAAGACCCCTAGCATTTCTACAACGTCAATGCTTTTTGAAAAAATAAGCATCAGCAGCCACAATCACAATGACACCACTTCAGTGTTTACTTCATGGTGATTCTAACCTGAAATGTTTCCATTTCTTGAGCTGCCTTTGGGGAATGACACCTCCTTTTCTTTTGCAGTGTTACGCTTTCAGAGCCTTGAGGTTTCTCTTTAGCATGGAAAGGAACAGACCACTCTTCAAAAGGTACGAGCTTGGAGAAGTGTTAACTGACCTGCCCTCCCAAGAATGGGCTGTGTCCACACAGCCGGCTTGGGTGATGCAAAGAGTAAGAGGAGAATGAGTCAGTGTGCAAAACATGTGTCCTCAGCTCTCGCAGAGTCAGCAGACAGAGCCGAGCTCTCCCAGCGCTATCTCAGCACCGAAAATGAGCCAAAGGATGAAAGAGCATGAATCACTATATCGTTACAGCTCTTCTTAATTACATGTGACTGCTCTGGTTTTAGTTTCTCTCCCTCTTTTAGACATTAACATTTTAAAAGTGCTTGTTTTAGCCCATTCATACCTTCCAAAGTTGATGTACTGCATTTTGCTGTGTATAATGTGTACTTTTTTGCCCAAATTTTTTAGGGTAAAATAAGGATGTGCAGTATACATGGGTATGATGATTATATACCATGAGTATAATAATGGGTATAATAACCCCATGTATAATGCCCACAAAACTTGGATGTGCATTATACACCACAGAATATGAAGTAGTTATATTCACTTACAGAAAGAAAAGGCTTTGTCTGCATATCTTCCACGGGGCAGGAGCTCATGAGAAGGGGAGCAGGCAGATGTTACTGGGTCGGGAGGCGGTGCTAGCGAGCCTGGCGGAAAATCACCGCCTTGGGAAGCAGACGCTAGTTGCCTGCACTTGGGATGCTGTTTCATTGGGCAGGTTAGCCGAAATCATAGGCCCACGGTCTTACCGGAATGTTATTGACAAGGTAGAACGGCAACAAAACCTTGACTTAATGTAACATCATTTTTCAGAATCATGGAATATTTTATGTTGTTACTTTATTTCTATATGACACTTGAATTTAGGGGAAGAAAAGGACATGAAATTAGTTATTCATTAAAATCTTTCACTTCAAGGCCCTAACTCATCCATTTTAAGTGGACTTAAAGATTTTAATAAGCCCTGAAGACAGTACCTTGGAAATGATGGAGGAACCTCCATTTTTCTCCTTTACCTGTATTATTTTATTTTCATAAAACATTAAGATTAGGTTAATATTTACCTGTTAGGGTTCATGTGAGGACTGACTTAGATGGCATTTATTAAAGTGCTCAATACTCAATAAACATTCCCTAGTAATATGTTTAATACTTATACCCCCAAATATCTTACAAATAAAGTATTTGTATAATGTTTCATATTTATTTATTTTTAAAAGATTATTTATTTTAGAGAGGGGAGGGGAGGGAGAAAGAGAGGGAGAGAAACATCAATGTGTGGTTGCCTCTCACATGCCCCCTACTGGGGACCTGGCCTGCAACCCAGGCATATGCCCTGACTGGGAATCGAACCGGCAACCCTTTGGTTCACAGGCTGGCACTCAGTCCACTGAGCCACCCCAAGCCAGGGTTCATATTTATTTTTTACTGTAGTAAAGATCACGTAACATGAGATATACCCTCTTAACAAATATTTAATTATACGACACAGTGCTGTTGACTGTAAGCAGGATGCTGCACAGCAGACCTGTAGAGAGCTTCGCATCAGTTTTTCCTTACCTTACAAACTAGCTTTAGTTCACTTTTGTGAGACAAGCTGGTAAGTACTACTTCCCCTGACTTTGTCAATAACTTAAGGAGGTTAATTTTGTTTAATTAATCTGTGAATGAGCTAGATCTAAAATGGAAGGAATGACCAGCAGTTTCCAAATCCTGCATGAAGTATATGTGTGTGTTTTTCCCTGTAGACTTTTCCCCACCGACTTGTTTGAGATCTTCATTGATATAGGACATTATGTTCGTGATATCAGTGCTTATGAAGAATTGGTCTCAAAGTTCAATTTATTAGTGGTAAGTCTCGAGTTTTAAATTTTGGCAGGCTGCTTTGTGGTCAGGATGGAATTCATCATAGCAACCCATTTTCTTTTTCTTTTTCTTCTTATGCTTAGGAGGATGAACTGAAGCAAATTGCTGAAAATATTGAAAGCATTAATCAGAATAAAGCTCCTTCAAAATATATAGGCAACTATGCAATTTTGGATCATCTTGGGAGTGGAGCTTTTGGCTGTGTTTACAAGGTGACTTTGCCGGTGGGGAGCACTTGTTGTGTCCCCAAACACACCAGGTGTCCCATTTGTATACCCCCCTGCAGTTGAGCGGATCCCTCTCATCGAAAAGTAGTGGAAAATAGATATAAAAATTAGAATGATTGTTTCTGCCCATCATATAGCTGCATCAATGTTGTCTTATCTTAACTTTCAGCTCTAGAAATTTGTCACTGACTTGAAAAAGCCATCATTTGTCATTAATCTCTCACAAAAAAATAGTCAAAATGGCTTGTCCCACTGCATAACACCTTCTCCACATTCACACCAGTGATTCTGTGTTTACACAGTAAATCCTAATGAATATTGCAGATGGACCCAGGACATACCAATTTTGTAAAGCTGAGCTTAGTGTAAATACAGATAGAATTTTAAAAGTTCCCTGACTTATTTAAGTGACTTGCTTTAATCATGTGATCTTATTAGTGTACCTCTTTCTTCCCTTCTCTGCCTCTACCTCATTCCTTTTTTTTTTTTTCTTTTTTCCTTATTAGGTTAGAAAGCGTAGTGGTCAAAATCTCTTAGCAATGAAAGAGGTCAACTTACATAACCCGGCATTTGGAAAGGATAAAAAAGACCGGGACAGCAGTGTGAAGAATATTGTTTCTGAATTAACCATAATTAAAGAGCAGGTAAATGTGTTTCTTGTTTATGAAGGTGTTTTCCTTAAACAAATGTCATCAAAAGGAAGTAGAGTTCTTCTGCTAACTGTGCCCATGATCGTAAGAACTGTTTCTGTTTAAAATCATTGATATTAAGGTGGTGATATTTTAGCCAGCTTGTTTTCCTAAGGCTTGACATTGAACCATAGGTACACTTTCTGGAGTCTGTATCAGGGCAGAGGGGTGCAGAACCACAGAGTTTACAGCACAGGATGATTCTTACATGAGAAATTCTCCTCTTCTGTGTAAACATATCCATTTCCTCTTGTTATATTGTAGAATATTCGGTTACTAAGTTACATGCATCAGAATATGACTAAGAGTTCCCTGACTTTTGTCAAGTGGAACCAAGCTGTTAACATTCCTCAAGTGGGGCTTATTAAATCTAAAATGAGGATTTTCCAGATGGGTTATTATTTATTAGCATAGGCAGAATATTCTGTCATAATATAAAAACTTAATTATCATTATGAAGGTTTGTTTGGGGAGAAAAATAAACATGTCAGAGGAGAAATGGGATTTCTTTTTGTGATCCAAGAACATGTTGGTTCCTTTCTCAGCTGTCCTTTCTTGTGCATTCATCACGGACACTGCTCATTTATAACTGCTGTGGAGAGCCAACAGCCTCACCGCGCTCCGCTCTCCTCTAGCTAAACTGGCGCAGCCCCTGTGCTGCTGGGACACAAAGGTCATTGTGAATACGAGTGCACCTGAATTACAGTTTTACTCCCACTTCTAAATGATAATAACTACTATCCTCAGTAGCTGATTTTACAGTTGACTTTTATATAGTAATAGATTAGATATTTAAAAGAAATTGAATTTGCTCACACTTAGGATAACCCACCCTCTGGCAGTGTGCTGTTTCATTGTAACACAGGCTGGATCGGGGCTTTGCCCGAAGCCGGTCTGGTGTCTTCGTTTGAACTGAAATTTGGATGTAGTCCCAGCCGGTGAGCTAGGTCTCGAGGCTATGGTTCTGACTGCTTCCCTGCTTTCCTATTGTTCAACATCTGCCGGCCACTTGCTGGTTGATGAGGGAGACGACTTTGTAGCCCATTTCCCAGGAAAAGAAAGTGTCAGGGTGGGCCGCACTGGAGGCGTCTGCTTTGGCCTGGAGGTAACTTAAAATTGCACAGCTCTGCTCTCTCCAGAGACGCGAACCCATGGAGAGGGTAATGACGTGGAGCCCTGTACAGAGGAGGCAATGACAGACAGAAGTGACAGGAGTGGGGCTAGAATGGAAGAGTGCGTTTGTTCAGATTAAGACTAAGCTGCAGTAACAAAGAGGCTCACAAGGCATTGGGCTCTTTCTCCTTCTCTTAAGAATCCCGAAGTGGGTGTTGCTGGTGGGCTGGGGCCTCTGCTCCACGCAGACACTCAGGGAGGTGGCTCCTTCGCTACTGCTCCGCTGCCGTCTAAGGCATGGCCTGCATCTGCACGGTTGGGACTACCAGGGGCACGTTCATGTCCAAGGTGCGAAGAGGAACGGCACAAGGGGGCTCAGACACAGGCGTGCCCGTTTCCCTCCCATTCCAGTGGCGCGGACTGAGTGTCAGGCCCCCTCCTGGCTGTTGGCGAGGCTGCGACACGCGGCCTCTGACTGGGAAGCCATGTCCTGCTACACCTCTATTGCCAGGAGGAGCTGGACACTAGATTTCTGGTGAAGAGCTAACAGACTCCCCTTCAAAAAGGCAAACAAACAAACAAACAAACAAAAAGGCCAAAAAGAGATGCAAGCCATTTATTGATGAAATGGCGACTATTCTGAGATGAAACAGATTTCAATTTACCTTGAAACTCAAATTATAAATAAAAACTATAAAAATTTGAGTATTCTTATAGAAAATGACTTTTTTTAAAAGTAGAATTTCTATGACACATCCTGAGATAAACTGTGTCAGAGAGATATTGTACTGGATAGTTTAAAAAATTGAGATATAATTGACTTACAACATTATATTCGTTTCAGATGTACAACATAATGATTCAATATTTGTATGTATTGTGAAATAATCACCACAGTAAGTCTAGTTAATATCCATCACCACACATAGTTACAATTTTTGTTTTCCTTGTGATGAGAACTTCGACACGGCGAGGAAGGTTTTATTCAACACTACGGCTATAGCTCCCAAGGCAGGGGGTTGGTTAGCTGGCGAATTACAGCAGAAGGCAGGGCGAGGGGTCAGAGGGTGGAAAGTCACTAAGAGGGACTTAGTTACTATCAAGGTTGAGGAAAGAGAGACTTGATTAGATGATAAGGAGGAGGATGGGGGTGGGGAGGAACTTGATTGGATAGCGAGAGTAGGGAGATTCTTACTCAACTGGCCTGTTGGGATTTTTGCCAAACCTAGGCGGGCCAAGGATGAGGCCAGTCAGAAAGAGGGTCCAGAGAAGCCCGAGGACAGTTTGGTCAAGAAGGAAGTCCTTGTCAGTTATTAAGATTTAAATAGAGTTAATAACTCTTATTTCTGTTTCATATTAATCACTTTGGGGAGCATAAAAAGACACAAAGTGTAAACAGACATAAATAGTGCATGTAAACATCAATATTTAAGTGGTGAAGAGAGGTGAAGAGCGAGAATGAGTGTATTTGACATAGTTGCTCCCTTTCTGTTTCCCCCTCTCTGCAGCATGTGTGTGTGTGGGCGGGGCTGGGAGGCCGGAATGGGTTCGTCAGGTTCCCTCTAGTTCTACGATTCTCAGTTTTAGTCACATTTGGTGATAAGGCACAATCAGTTTTTAATTCTATTTGATAAGGCTGTAGAGGAAATTGCTGTTTTCAGATTAGTTTTGTAAGTGGCAAATAAAAAGAATCATGGAAAAAATGTGAATTAGGTGATAACATAAAATGCTTGGTTTTATAAATAAGTGCAAGTACAATACTTTTTTCTTGTTGTTTTCAAATATGAAGTCCAACTAAGTTATCTGTAAAAGCAGTTTGTGTTTTGAAGGCGTGTAACGTTTGTTTCCTATTTTCTCATAGCTTTACCATCCCAATGTTGTGCGCTACCACAAAACTTTTCTGGAGAGTGAGTACGAGTTTCATGATATCTTTAATTAAGGGGATGTATCTTTGTGACACATTTGTATATTTGAATGTCAAAAAATAAGCTTAGCCATCTATTTTCTTTACTTTTTTTTTGCTGTTTCTGTGACAGGCGACCATCTTGTGCATGGCTTTCCTGATCGGTGGAACAGTGAGATAATCAATGCGCTTTTGATGTATATAAAATACCTAGGCTCTCACGTGAGCGACACCGGTGAACAAACCAGAATGTAGTTATAGCTATTGTCATACACATAAAAATCACTTAGAATCAGGAAAGAAGAAAAGTTAAGGATAGTGATTTTTAGGAAGAAAATCGAAAGTTGTTTTTGTTGAATTAGATGACTTTTTTTACCTTCAAAATAAATTGCGAGTGGGCTAGGTCTTTGATCTCTTGTGCCCGAAGTTCCAGTAATTGCCACAAGGTGGCGATGGAGTCCTGACTGATTCTGCAGGCTAGCAGGCTTTGCTAGGATGGTGGAATGCTGAATTCAAAACGTTGAGATAAAGCCAAAACAGTCAATTGTTTAAAACACTATGGGACTTCTGACTGAAGTGATACAAGTATTGACAAATCTTAATGACGTACATCACATATGAACTTTCAAAATGAACCTCTTTTTGAAGGAAGATTTAAGAAATATAAGGCAAAGTTTGGGGTTTCCTCGTGGCCCCTCTGTAGGTACTCCTGTGAAGCCAGCCAGTGTACTTGGACGCGCTGTGATGCTACCCACCCTTTCCCCTGATGACTCAGAGAGACTCAGCGCTGAAAGCCTCCTGTAAATCGTGCACCCTTGGCTGTTGGTTCTTGATCTTAGAATACTTTTCAGTAATGTACTGCGTATCCTATAATAAAGAGATCTAGGTTGGCTTCTACCTTGTGCTGAAGTGGCACAACTTGTAGTTAAAAATTAAAGCCAAAAAAAGTTTTTTTTATATCCTGGTTTCTTCCGAAAAAATGGAAGTAGCTTAAAAATACATAAAATGTGAGAAAAGTAAAAATAAAACCTAGAGGTAAGGGTAGTACATATGAAAATATTTCCTGGGATTATGAAAAATTGGAAACTATACGAATGATTGTCCTTGGGGGAATGATTACATAAATTGTGATCCATGTGTACTGTGGAATATTACATAACCAGCAGAAAGAATGGCGTGGGTCTCTGTACATGGACACTTGAGGATGTGGAAGGAAAAAACTGTAAGGTGCAGAACCACATATAGTATGATTTGACTTTGTAAATATTGTGTCCATACCCATTTTACATACATCCAAAACACCAGAAAAGATACATATTATGAACCATTGTTAGTAATCTCATACTGGTTTGGAAGAAGGAAGTAGAATTTACTTCTTTGGTTCTTAGCATCCAAAGCAAAGAGACGAACACAATTAGCTGTGAGATTTCTCATCAGAGTCCATCTGGTGTCCATCAAATCCAGTGTCCATCAGATCAAACCAGGAGAAGCCCAGCTTTCTCTGCTGCTGAGGGGCAGTACGGAAATGTCTGTCCTGGGTGGTGTTTCAGCTCTGCCATTCATTGTAAGACCATGGCATGATCCCATTGCAAAAGTCTGAGAAGTAAATCTAAGAGAATGCAAAACAGAGCATTTTAAAAGGCAGTTTTCTGAATGGCTGACTTGATTCAAGGGTCAATATTAGGCGGTTGAGAGGAAAGGTGGGTTTACATGTTCTTCAGAAAATCCTCCATGACTTGGGATCATTAGCTTGTTCTCTTTGGCACCTTCAACCATTCCACATCACAGCCTAGGTAGAAAATGATATTTGCTGGCGTGAACTTGTACTAGGAGGTAGCCTGTCGCTGAAAGAGATTGTTGCTGGGCTCCAGTGGCCCCACGGCCCCCTCCCTCACCCCCACGCCCTTCATGGCTGAGTGGATCCTATCTTAATATGCGTCTCTAACTCTGGTGCTGTGCCCTGCATACCCATTGGGAAGCTCAGATTCTCATCCTAAGTGTTTCTGAAATATCTATTGAGCTTAAATTTTTATTGCCTTTTTTTTGTTTTTCTTCTACATAGATGATAGGTTGTATATAGTTATGGAGCTTATAGAAGGGGCCCCTCTTGGAGAGCATTTCAGTTCTTTGAAGGAGAAACAACTTCATTTTACTGAAGAAAGACTATGGAAAATATTTATTCAGGTACACTTTTATTTTCATTAAGTTTTTCTATAAAATGGTGAAGATCCAAACTGATGCCTTAGAGGCATGTATAGTAGCCATCAGTGGTTGTACGTATATTGGGAGAAATAAAATTTGTCTCGTCTTTGCTGTTCGCAGCTGTGCTTAGCTCTTCGGTACTTACACAAGGAGAAGAGGATCGTCCACAGAGACCTGACGCCGAACAACATCATGTTGGGGGATAAGGACAAAGTAACAGTTAGTAAGTATAACGATCTGACAGCTGTTGAGAATTGCTGAATATTATTGTAGAGCAGAGCTGTCCCATAGAACTTAACTGCACTGATGAGAGTGTCCTCTCTCTGTGCTGTCCATTGTGGTAGCCACCAGCCACCTGTGACTCTTGGACACTTGAATGTGGCTAACGCAACTGAGGATGTGCATCTTCCAATCTATTACCTTTTAGTTAAGTTGACATCCCTATGTGACTAGTAGCTACTGCTGAGTTGGATGTTGCCCATATGAGAGAACCAAGAACCCTTAGGAGGCTTGAGAATTTAATTCCTAAACCAATGGTCTCTTGGTATTTCCTTTCCGTAGAGCATTACTTCATCAACAAGAGCTTTTATGACCACCATGCGAGCGTGTTATTTTGAACAATTTTAACACAGTCTGTACCATATGGGTGACAAATGTGTTTATCAAGAGCTGTGAAAAACCCAGCCGTTTGCATTTCAACGATGCTGTGTTTCACGAACACTTGCGTTACTCTCAGGGACTATTGGTGATTCGCCAACCAGAAGTCGGGAGCCGTCGCTACATCAGTGGCTCC
>JAPYXV010005484.1:0-10499 GCA_028533065.1 Trachops cirrhosus | reverse complement strand
CAAGGACCTACATCCCAGATTGCTCTATCCAGCAAAGCTTTCATTTAGAATGGAAGGGCAGATCAAGTGCTTCTCAGATAAGGTCAAGTTAAAGGAGTTCATCATCACCAAGCCCTTATTGTATGAAATGTCAAAGGAACTTATCTAAGAAAAAGAAGATAAAAAACGTGTATAGTAAAATGACAGCAAACTCATAATTCTTATCAACCACACCTAAAATAAAAACAGAAAGAAACTAAGCAAACAACTAGAACAGGAACAGAACCACAGAAATGGAGATCACATGGAGGGTTAGCAACAGGGGAGTGGGAGGGGGAGAGAGCAGGGAAAGGTACAGAGAATAAGAAGCATAGATGGTAGGTATAAAATGGACAGGGGGAACGCAAGAATAGTAGAGGAAATGTAGAAGCTAAAGAAATTTTAATTATGACACATGGACATAAAAGGGGGACAATGTGGGTGAGAGAGGGTGTTCAGGGTGGAAGGGAATGAAGGGGGGTAATGGGACAACTGTAATAGCATAATCAATAAAATACATAAAAAAGAGAAAACTGCTATAAAATGCCTGTCTAGGCAGCTTTCTTACTGTGGTATTCTGGGAAAGCTGAGCCTGAGACAAGGACTTGAATGCAGGTGATTTATCTGTGATGTGAGCCCAGGAAGTAGGAATGAGAGAACAGGGAGAGTGAACCAGGAAAAGAAGGAAGGCCAGAACAGTGAGAACATGCTGGAGGCAGCTGAACTCTGAGTTCACAGGGAACTCTGAAAAGGACACAGAGTTCCTCCAAGAATTGTCCAGAAAGAAGGAGAGGCTGGGGCTCTACCACCAACTCCTATCTGTGTTGGTTGGGGCATTCCCCTGTATTTCCAGGTTGTGCCTATGAATTTGAACTGAACTCCCCTGCCACTTTAGAGAAGGAGCAAAGGTTGAAAACTAAAAAGCCAAAGACCATGGTCTTTTTTTTAATTCTTTTAAAAAAAATTTTTCATTTTAGATTATTCAGTACAGTTTCTATCCTTTATTCCCATTCCAGCCCACCCACCCATCCCTCCCATTTCCAACCCCCTTAGTTTTGTCCATGTGTCCTCTATATTTGTTCCTGTAAACCCTTCCCTTCTCCCCTGAAATTCCCTCCCCTCTCCCCTCTGGACCCTGATAACCTGTCTTCTATTTCAGTGTCTGTTGTTATATTTTACTTGTTTCTTTGTTTTGTTGTTTAGGTTCCTGTTAAAGGTGAGATCATATGGTATTTGTCTTTCAATACCTGGCTTATTTCACTTAGCATAATGCTTTCCAGCTCCATCCATGCTGTTGCAGAGGGTATGAGCAAAACAGCGGGATACAAAGTCAATATCCACAAATCAAAGGCATTTTTGTACACCAACAATGAGACAGCAAAAGCAGAAATCAAGAAAAACATCCCATTCAATATAGCAAAAAGAAAAATAAAATACCTAGGAATAAACCTAACCAAAGAGGTAAAAGACCTGTATTCAGAAAACTACATAACACTGAAGAAAGAAATCAAGGAGGACACAATAAATGGAAACATATACCGTGTTCACGCAAAGACCATGGTCTTGAAGGTGAAATGCTATGTGTGTGACCCGGAGCTCAAAAGGGAATGGCCCACCTCAGCAGCAGCTGACATGGAAGTAGGCTGAGGGGTTGTGATGCAAGGAACTAAAATTTCTGCCCTACTCACTGCATTGCTTGATTTGCTGTAATGAGCTGGCAAGTAAACTTGGGGAATCTGCTAAGCCCAGATGACAATGCTGGCTTTAGAATCATTCATCTGCAGCTCTTGCCTTCAGAACTAATTATATAATAGGATTAATTTCTTATTATGAGTACTATAGCAATATAATCTTAACATATACATATAATAGAATACCTATTGTTGTGTTATCACTAGATCACAAGTAAGCAAAATGTAGTTCATTCATAGGTCACATTCAGTCATTCAATGTATAAACTCAGTAGACAGAGGACAGTGAGGAATGGGTGTGGGGTGGGGTAGAGAAAGAAGAAGAAAAAACAGCTGTTTAAAAACAGTGGAGTAGCTGGTCTTCATTTTCTAAATATGAAAATCTAGGTAGGCTAGATAAAAACCTGGTAGGAAAAATGAGATAAATCCTTATAATGAAAATGTAAAAAAAACACAAATAAAACAAAAGGGAACTAGTTAGGGAATAGTGAGGCATGTCTTGTAGCAAGCTGCTTATCGCAAATCTTTGAAATGAAGCTGAAATGTCTGGTCCAAAGATTGCTTCTCTTTCTTGGTATTCCTTGATGTTGTCGTTGTCAAAGCTCTTACCCCAGGGGGCAGAACTTATTAGAGCTTCTAAACCACCTGTGTGGTTCATTATTCTTCTTCTTACTTTTGACAGATTAAAAAATGCACAGATTATATTAATCTAGGTGACTTTACCCAATGAAGGCTGTGTAGCTAGTAAGTGCTCAGCAGAGTATGGAGTGAAGCATTAGGGTTACAATGAAAGAGACTTTCCTTCCCAGCTCCTTCTACCATCAGAAACTCTTCAGATTTTTAAATATGTGGCCCTAAATCAGTTTCTGGTGAGGAGTTGGATTTGTTTTCCAAACTGTGTTTTAACAATCAATTCTGAGGCTTTTACAAGACATTTCTTTGGTTATGCTTTTTTTTTAATCGTTTTTTCTTCATTGAGTAAAATGTACTTATACAAAAGGCCAGTCTCCTGGCCAAGATTGAGACGTAGGTACATATACTTTGCCTCCATGCACAACCAAAAGAAGGACAACAACAAATTTAAAAACAAAAATAACCACAGCTGCCAGAAAATCAAACTGTATGGAAGTCTGACAACCAAGGAGTTAAAGAAGATACATTCATCCAGACCAGTTGGAAGGGTGTAGATAGGCAGCCAGGATGGAGAGGACACATGGCAAGGTGGTAGCTGGAGGACTACAGCAGGCAAGGCAGCCACTGGCAAATAGGGTGGTACCACATTTGCATGCAGATAAACCAGGAGGAACCACTGGGGAGTGAGACAGACCATGCAACCCAGGGTTCCAGTGCAGGGAAATAAAGCCTCAAAACCTGTAACTGAAAAAACCTGTGGGGGTTGAAGGGGCAGGAGAAACTCCCAGCCTCACAGGAGAGTTTGTTGGAGAGACCCACAGGGTCCTAGAATGTACACAAAACCACCGACCCAGGAATCAGCACCAGGAGGGCCCAATTTACTTGTGGGTAGCAAAGGAAATGACTGAGAGCAGGCTGAGAGCCTAGCAAGTGACATTGCTCCCTCTGGGATCCCTGCCCCACATATAGCACCACAACACAGTGAAGTGGGTTGCCCTACCCTGGTGAATATCTAAGGCTCTGCCCTTTACTACATAACAGGTGCACCGAGACAAAAAAAAATATGGCCCAAATGAAAGAACAGATCAAAACTTCAAAAATAGAACTAAGCGATGAAGAGATAGCATCCTATTGGATGAAGAATTCAAAACACTGGTAATCAGGAAGCTCACAGAACTGGCTGAGTATGGTTGCAAAATAGAGGGAAAAGTGAAATAAAAAAAACCAACAATGAAGGGAAGGAAACCAGGACTAAAAGCAATGGTTTGGAGAAGGAAGAAAGAAACATTCAACCAGAACAGAATGAAGAAACAAGAAATCAAAAAAATAAGGAGAGGCTTAGGAACTTCTGGGACAATGTTTAGCACTCCAACATCCAAATCATAGGGTGCCAGAAGGAGAAGAGAAAGAGCAAGAAATTGAAAACTTATTTGAAAACATAATAAAGGAGAACTTCCCTAATCTGGCAAAGGAAATAGACTTCCTGGAAGTCCAGGAAGCTCATAGAATCCCAAAGAAGTTGGACCCAAGGAAGCACACAGTAAGGCATATGGTGATTACATTACACAAGATTAAAGATAAGGAGAAAATCTTAAAAGCAGCAGGAGGAAAGGAGACAGTTATCTACAAAGGGGTTCCCATAAGACTGTCTGCAGATTTCTCCAAAGAAACCTTTCAGGCAAGAAGGGGCTGGAAGAAAGTATTCAAAGCCATGAAAGGCAAGGACCTATATCCAAGATTACTCTATCTAGCAAAGCTATCATTTAGAATGGAAGGGAAGATAAAGTTTTTCCCAGATAAGGTCAAATTAAAGGAGTTCATCATCACCACGCCCTTATCACATGAAATGTTAAAGGGACTCATGTAAGAAAAGGAAGAAGATCACAACTATGAACAGTAAAATGACAACAAACTCACAACTATCAACAACTGAACCAAAAAAGAACAAAACCAAACTAAGCAAACAACTAGAACAGGAACAGATTCACAGAAATAGAGATCACATGGTTGATTATCAGAGGGAGGGGAAGGGGGGAGAATAGGGGAAAAGGTACAGGGAATAAGAAGCATAAGTGGTAGGTACAAAATAGACAGGGGGAGGTTAAGAACAGTATGGGAAATGAAGAAGCCAAAGAACTTATATATATGACCCATGGATATGAACTAAGGTCGGGGAATGATGGTGGGGAGGTTTAAGGAGGAGGGGAATAAAGGTGAGAAAAAATGGGATAACTGTAATAGCATAATCAATAAAATGTATTTTTTTTAAAAAAAAAAGACAAACAGCCCTGTACTGACTAGAGGAATTTGTACGTAATGAACACTCTGTGTGACTAACATCCAGTCAAGAAAAGAAACATAACCACCCCAGAATGACCCCTTGTGCCCCTTCCCAGTCATTAACCCCACCAAGGGTAACCACTATGCTGATTCCTAACCCCACAGACAGTTTTGTCTATTTTGAACTTTAAGTGGAAACATACAGTATGTATTCTTTTGTGTCAGCCACCTTTCTGCCAGCATCTTATTTGTGGGGTTCACCCATGTGGCTGTGAATAGTGGTCCTTTGTTCTCATTGTTTGAGTCTCTCACTGTGAATGTGCCTCAGGCAGTCCTTTCCCTGCTGATGGAAGTGCAGGTGATTTCCACTTTGGGGCTCTTATGGAGTAGTGCTGCTATTATGACCAATCTTGGACATGTCTGTTGGTGAACATACAACACACTTGTGAAATGAGCATCTGAAATGTTCAAGTTTAACTGGGGTGAAATCAAGGCCCATGGGAGTCTGGGTGTGTGGGGGTCAAGACTGTAATTCCTGAGCACAACTGGTTCAGTTTGAGTCATGGATGTGCCCTCTGGTAGGCATTTTACTTAACCATTCCATGCCTCACTTTTTCTGTCTGTAATAGGGGATAACAATAAAAGCTGGCTCATAGACTTTAAGTAGGGATTGGATGAGTAATGCCAGAGAAGGCTTGGTACATACAAGCACTAGTTGAAAATTCTCTAATATTGTCATTATGCTGGAAACTTGAACTCTAATTTACTTATGTTGGATTGTCATGGGTAGAAAATAGTATGTAGTAAAAGCATTGGAAAGGCTCACAGTAGCATTCTGCCTCTCAGTACTCTGCCTGACACAGTGAGAACTTGCCCATGTGGACACCAGCCTGGGGAAGATATCCAAACTCCAATCTCACTGCCTGTCTGGTATTGCATCTGGAACCTAGCTGTCTCCCACCTCCCCACATGCTCACCCACCCTTTCTCCAACCTGCTGCTGTTGCTGCTTTGTACCCTTTTAATATTCTCCTAATTCCTTACCCACTGGGAATGTTTATACCCTGCGTAGAATACAGATTCTTTCCAGCATGACACCATTAGCAGAAACAAACTTGTAATAACTGACAGCTTAAAATGGTTCAGCTGCCTGAATCAGGGGCTCCCACACAGACCAGAAAACAAGGCTTCAGTCTTATAAAATATAGTTTTATTTGAATAAGACCAGTCCACATGGGGTTAATTAAATACATCCATAGTGAGTGAAAGGATGTTTATTGGTGGATTTGTTTGTCCGCCTTTCTTAGCACAGCTCTGGAAGGTTTACCTTCTATTGCTTTTGCTGCATGAGATTAAGAAGGAGGAGGTTGGATGGGTTATTAAAAGAAAAAAGAGCATGCCTAGTGACCTAACTCCTTTCTGCATCTTTATCATGTACTGGGATGTACAAATCCCCATATGGGACAACAATGCAAATGAGTTTTCCTGGAGAATAAAACATTTGAGACAAAAAAGAAGCATGAGTTTGTCATACAATATCACTGCAACTCATAATGTTTAGACTTTTAAAAAATGACATTCTATTATGGAGTTTTATTTCCTGTCCAAGTGGGCAGCCAAACACGCATAGCAATTCAGAATTCAAATACTGTACAACAATATACAGTAACTACAGTTCCCTGAGGATTTGAGCAAATGTCAGAAAACCAAGTCCTAAGTCAAATTTATTAGTTGGTGCTGATATCTAACAATTTCACATAGATGCTAAGGCCATCTGGGAATCCCTTTCACCATTAAGTGATTTAGAGGTCCCAACAGAAATGTCCTTGTCTGCTACATTTCACAAAATGACACACTCCTCCCCCCACAATAGCAAACCATGTGAAAACAGCAGCACCAGTTACTCTTTTCAATGTATATATTTGCCTTTAAAAGCTTATTTCTATAGGAAATAAGACCCACAGATAGAGGGATTTCTCATAAAATCTATCAAAGCCAAAATGAGAGATGTGAATACAATTTTAAAATTTCAAAACAGGGCTAAAAAAAAGTGTTCTCTTTCAGACTTAACTCTTCTCTCCTTCTCACACTTCCAGTTTGATCCCTAGGGTTCTGTCCACCAGAAAAAAATGTTTTTACTAATGGATGGAAGTTTCTGGCTTCATCTAGACTAAGCATAGCTCTTGAGGGCAGCAGAAAGTGAGGCTGAAAGAGGCTTGGGGGTCGGTGATCAGTGCTCTAGCCTGGACTGGCTATTGATAGGCCCGATGTACCTGCACAAGGAGCTAATTAGTCTGGGGCTCCATGTTCTTAACATACACTTCACACTTGGACCAACTGAACTGAAACAATTCTTTATGGGTCTAAAATAGGATTTTGAACCTGAGGCCCACAGTTCACCTCCATGCTCTCTATTTCTGTCTCCCAGTAGCTGTCACACCCCCTTTATTGCTTCCTTCAGAGAAAGCAGCCACTCTATTTACCACTCTAGTACTGTCTTCATCCCCGTTACTACCAAATTGTTTCTCCACCCAGTCCACTCATGTCAAGTAAATGACAAAGTGTGGAGATTTTATTCCTGCTATACTTAGCTTGCATATTTTTGGAGTTTGGAAATGATCTCAGAATTTGGAAATATTTTTGAAAAGCTGTTTCAACAATCTTTTGATTGATAGTTGGCACAGAATAGGTTCTGGAATGTAAAGCCAAGATCTCCACTTTCAGGAAGTGTGCAGGATGGTCAGGGAGAGGGATGGAAAGTAGGTGAATTCATGTCTCACAGAGTGATCTGACAGACACCCCCAAGACAGTTTCTAATGCAGCCTGGGGGAATCCAGAGGTGGCTTCTTGTCCAAACTAAGTCTGGAAGGACCAGTAGGAACCAATCAGGTGGCAAGTAAGGCAAATGTGGGGAGGTTCTGGCCAGTCTTGAGTAAGATTAGGGACTTTCAGGGAGCTGTAAGTAGTGAGGCACTTCTGGGGCATAGATTATAAGAGAAACTGTTAGTCAGAGGGGTCTTTTAAGATGCTGGGGGACTTGATCTTTATTCTATACTTAACAGGCAGAGATTTTTAGAGAGCAGAGGAGGCACAGGATTGGATTTGCCTTTCCACTGCATTGCCCTGTTCTGTTGAATGGGTAAAGGGCAGGTTTATGAGGGTTGGTGAGGAGGAAGGCTGGGTCAGGAACTATAGCAATAATGTAGGGATGAGCCCACATCTGAACTTGAATAGTAACAGTGGAATTTGTGTAATAATCAGGACCACACTGGCAGCCACAACAAACAAACCCCCAAATTTCAGTAGGCTTAGTACCACGAAGTTATTTTTTATTCACATCACAGTCCAGTGGAGTGCATTCCGGTGAGTTGGAAGGCTTTCCTCCATGTGGGAGTGCAGCAGCCCATATTTCCTTCTTGTACCTCCACAGTCCTGAGGTCTCAGCCTCCTCTGTGCAGGTAGAAGGGGGCAAGAGAAAATAGAAGAGACCCACCCATTTCTTGGAGCACTTGGTCTGGAGAGACACACATCACCACCATTTCCATAGGTGAGAACTGGTCATGTGACCCACTGAGATGCCAGGATGGCTGGAACATGTAGCCTTGACTAGGTAGGCAGTGCTTCCTAGCAGGATGGGAAAATATAAAGTTTTGGAGGATAGTTAAATGTCCCTGCAACAATGAGAGGAAGGAGTAATGGTGACAAACTTGGGCAAGATGTATGGTTGGGATTTGGGGAGCATTTCTGTTTGGCTGAAAGTAACTGGTAAATGGGGCAGGGAGGTATGACATCTTCTTTTCTGACTTAGACAGTGGTGATACCAATTGAGAGTTGAAATATAAAAGAAGGAAGTATGCTTTCTGGGGGAAGAGGATGCATTTGCTGATTGTATATATTAGTTCAGGTTTGCTGGAAATGGACCTTGAGATGAAGATTTGTGTTCATGTGACTTATTTAGTAACATGCTCTCAGAGGAGACAAGTAAGGAATGAGGAAGCAGGACAGCCAAAAGAATCGCTGAGCAAGGATAAGATTTCAGGCCAGGTCCCAGCCTCAGCCTTCAGGGAAACTCTAGCACTTCAGCTACTAAGTGTCGAGGCAAATTTCTAGCAGCCTGGTGCAGGCAGGTAGAAGCAGAACCACATAGAAGCTGGGGATAGAGAACACAAAAATTTAATAAAAGCAATCTGAGGACACTTGGGCAGAGCATCAAATAGTGTCTGCTACAAAGTCCCTGTGGATCAATCCAGTAGGAAGTGTGAGCAAACAATGGGATTTTTGAGTCTGGAGCCTGATTGTTCAGAACTGGGGATGCAGACCCAAGATTGCACACAGGTAGATGTTAAAACCACAGCAGTGAATGAGACCATCATGAGCTAGAGTGTGCAAGATAAAAAGGCAAAAGGGCTAGAACTTTGTGAAGAACCAACATTTAAGTATTGAGAGAAAGAAGAGACAATGAAGAAAATTGAGAATGAGTGACCAGGAAAATAGGGAGTCACCTATCTCAGGGGAGATTTAGAAAGACAAGAACCAAAGTTAAATCTGACATTAGGAGCTAATTTCCTATTTTGGCAAGAGCAGATTCTGTTTTATTCCATTGAACACTTCCTGTTTCCATCTTTAAAAAGTTTTGTAAGTTTATATTTTATTTGACAATGAGCATTGTGGATTTGTATCAAAATAACTTAAGGAAAGAGTTAAATGAATATTTTGGCTTATTATTAATACCCAAGGGACTCACTTCTTACGTACTCTCATGCCTAAGATCTTTTATCATCCTGAGAGATCGCAGCTCCTCATTTCAATTAGTGGAAATCTCACCATTAGCTAACTAATTAATCCTGTTCTCTTACATCTATTTTCTAATTACAGTCCCCACCGAGATTTTTCCACCCATGTGGCCAGTGATGCAGTGGATTTATTTTAAATTTAGTTTGAAAATAACAAACACCTAATTAATATTTATAAATATAATAAAATCCCTCCTGACAAGTTGTGGGTATAGCATACACTAGCAATTGGTTTGTTAAAACATTAATTGCCGTTGGATTTGTTTTGGGATTCATGCATAATCCATTTAATATATAGCAGGACTAACTAATTTTGAAGGGATTATGTTCCTCCAGAAAGTCTTCTAATTCAAACTGTGGTCAAAGAAGGGAAAAATTTGCTTTCAGAAATATCTGTGGCACTTTAGGATTCATCAGTGTGGTATTTCATTCATTTATTTCTTCATTCATCCACTTAGTAAGTATTTATCAACTATCTATTGTGTATATAGCACTGTGAAGATACCCAAAAATGTGATGATGAGAACTGCAGAACTCTCTCACTTTTGGCTAGAGTGAGTACCTTCATTTTGGAAAACTGAAAACATTTTCTAAAGCTGAATACATCCCTAACTTTTGGCAGCAATGCTACCACTGGGTATATATGCAACAGAAGTATGTTCACATGTTCACTAACAAGAAAGAGAATACTTATTGCAGCAGTATTTGTAATAGCTCCAAACTGGAAACTACATGAATACTCATCAATAGTAGAATGGATAGATAAATTATGGGACGTTCACATAATACAGTAATGAGAATAAACAATCTACAGAGTTCAAAAACAAACAAAACTTTGCATTTCTCCAACATTTAGTGATGTTGAGCATTTTTTCATACATCTATTGGCTATTTGTATGTCCTCTTTGTAGAAATGTCCATTCAGGCCCTTTTTGACATTTTTAAATTGGATTGTTTATTTTTTTGGTGTTGAGTTTTATAAGTTCTTTATAAATTTTCAATATTAACCCTTCACCAGATGTATTGATGAATATGTTCTCCCATTCAGTGGGTTGTCTTTTTATTTTGTTGATTGGTTTCCTTTG
>JAPYXV010005483.1:0-10499 GCA_028533065.1 Trachops cirrhosus | reverse complement strand
AAACAAACTAAGCAATCAACTAGAACAGGAACAGAACCACAGAAATGGAGATCACATGGAGGGTTATCAACAGGGGAGTGGGAGGAGGAGAGAGGGAGAAAAAGTACAGAGAATAAGTAGCATAGATGGTAGGTAGAAAATCAACGGGGAGGGCAAGAATGGTAGGGGAAATGTAGAAGCTAAAGAACTTATGATGTATGGACATGAACTAAAGAGGGGAATGAGGGTGGGAGAGGGTGTGCAGGGTAGAGGGGAATGAAGCGGGGGTAATGGGACAACTGTAATATCATAATCAATAAAATATATTTTTAAAAAGTTATGCTATACCAAACTAACACAGGAAGGGAATCAGGCTAAATAACAGTAAAGCCAGATCCTTCAGCCACCACTAGTTGGGGGCTTTATCATTTCCTGTTGTGGAGGGATTCAAATTAACATGAAAACAACCCTACAGTTGTATCTCTGCATTACTTGTAGTTGTATACAGAGATACATGTTTTACTTAATAAAGATCTCTCTGGTGGGTCTCCCTTTACTTAATAAAGTTTGTTCTGAATATGAATAAAGTAATACATCCTTAATGAGGAATATGTATTTAGAAAATAGAGAAAAGATGTATTTTAAAAAGTAATCTATAATGCAGTCAAATGCAAAAAAATTTAATGTAAAAAAATAAATAAATAAAAGTAGAAAGATGAATAAAAATATACCATGCTCACAGTAATTAAAAGAAAGGCAAAGTAACTCACTTTTATAAAAAGAAGACTTCAAGCCATTGAAAGTTATCAGAGATAAAGTTATTACTATAAATAATAACTTATAGAAGACAAGATAAATCATAAGGTGTGTGTGCCTAACAACAAACCATCAAAATGTATGAGGCAAAAACTAATAAAACTGCAATAAAAAATAGATGAATCTGAAAACAAAGTTGGAATCTTCCATATGCTTCTACCAGAAGTGGAAAGAATGAGCAAGCAGAAAACCAGAATCACCGTAGTTGAACTTAACAGTACCATCAATCAAACTGGATATAATTGATATCTATTGACTACTTCATCCCAAAGAAGCAGAATACACATTCTTTTCAAGCTCACACTTGGCATTCACCAAGATAGACCACATTGTGCATCATATAATAAATTTGAAAGACTAGAAATCATACTATATCTGCTCTTACACCAAAAAGAAATTAAACTAGATATCAATAACAAAAAAGATAAGTGGAAAAATCCCCAAATACTTAAGAAGAAGAAAATAAATAATAAAATTAAAGTAGAAATCAATGAAATAAAAAACAAGAATCAGCAGAGAAGAATCAGTAAAACCAAAAGCAATTCTCTAAAAAAATAAAGAAAATCAATAAACCTCTAGCCAGTCTAACAAAGAGAAAAAAAAAAGACACTGATTACCAAAATCAGAATTGAAAAAGAGGACATTACAATAGAGCCTGTGGACATTAAAAAAATATAAAGGAACATTGTGAACAACTCTCTGCTCATGAATTTGATAACATGGACAAAATGGACAAATTATTTTCAGAATTGGGTGGAGGATTTTGATAGTGAAGGAAGTGAGTGGTAGAAGCTATATGGGAAATCTCTGTAGCTTTTGCTCAGTTTTCCTGTGTAACTAAAACTGCTCTAAAAAACAAAATCTAATTTAAATGGCAAAAAATAAAAGCACTACCATTTATATATAAAGTTTTTACTTCCTTGGAAGTACTTCTGAAGGTATACCACAGAAGAAGATGGCGCAGAGCCTTTAAGGAGAAACTAGTGATAGCTGCTTTATCTCTCTATAATTTTATTTCAATTTCTCTGTTTTTACTTAGACATTTGAGGTTTTTTGTTTCTGTACTCAGTGATCTTAGTCCACTAGGGTTTTAATTTATTTTTTTCAACTTGAAATTACCTAGGATCTGAATGGGGTCTCCACAGGACCAGCAGACTTTAACCATGATTGCCAATGTACCACTGTGGCAGCAACAACTCTCCTGCTTAGTTTAATGGATAACATTACCACCACACATGTAATGTATCAACCTATTCCTCAAATATTAAGGTGAAATAATGTTTAAATTAATAATTATTAAATACTTACTTTAAAACAGCTTGATTGTTTAAATCTTTCTGGGATTCAGAGGTTCAGATAAATTATCTCCTAATTTATGCATTTTGTTTATGCTAAAAGTAGTATTTAAAATTAAGAGAGAAAGAACAGATTTTCAATAACTAATGCTTGGTGTATTAGATGTTGATTGCTAAATAACAGAACACTACAAACTTAGCAGCAGCTTAAAACAAGAAACAGTTATTATCATTCAATTTCCATAGGTCATGCATGAGTCTGGGCACAAGTTAGCTGGATCCTCTGCCAATGTCTCACAAAGTTGTCATGAAATTTTGGTTGAGTTGGGCTTTTATCTGGAGGCTGCTCTGGGGAACAGTCCTTTTCCCAGCTCACTCAAGTTGTCTGCAGAGTTAATTTCCTTGTAGGTATATAATGTAGGGACTCAGCATCTTGCTAGCTGTCCACTGGAAGCCAGCCCAGCTCCTGGAGGCCATGCACAGTGCCTTGCCATGTGGGCTTTCCTGGGATGGTGGCTTACTTCATCATGCCAGTAAACTCTTTAGGGTGAGTCAGCTGGCATGACAAAGTCATATACAGTGCAAGGTAATCATGGAGTGATGCCCATCACCTTTGAGATAATCTATAGGTTAGAAGCAAATCATAGGGAACAGAATTATATTATATAAGACATGAATCCCAGGAGGTAGGGATTATGGGGACCACTTTAGAGTCTGTCCACCATACCTAGTGCATTTTAGGAGTTATTGTTATATGACCAGTAACTGACTAAATACCAAACACATGAATATGTTTCTGCTGAATTATTAATCAATTAACTAATGAGCAATATTCCCTTGATACACTATTCACCAAAATAAACAAATAACTTAAAAAGTTAAACATGGAGAGTTCCAGCCAAAATGAAGGCATAGGTAGATATGTTTCACTCCCTCAAACAACCAAAAGAAGGATAACAACTAATTTAAAAACAAAAAATACCAGAATTGCCAGAAAATCAAACCACATGGGAGTCTATCAGTTAAGGAGTTAAAGAAGAAACATTGATCCAGACTGGTAGGAGGGGTGGAGTCAGGAAACCAGGGTGGAGAAGATGCAGGGAAAGGGGGTGGCTGGCAGACTTGGTGAGAGGCGGGGTCCCCCAAGGTGGGCAGCTGGTAGACAAGGATATCCCACATTTGTGTGAGGATAAGCTGGGAGGAACAACTGGAGAGCTAGACAGACTCACAACCCAGGGTTCCATTGCAGGGAAATAATAACCTCAAAACCTCTGACTGAAAAGCCTGTGAAAGTTGAAGCAGTGAGAAAAACTCCCAGCCTCACAGGGGAGCTCATTGGAGAGACCCACAGGGTCCTAGAACGTACACAAAACCCCCCACCCCAGAATCAGCATCAGAAGGGCCCAATTTGCTTGTGGACAAAAGTGACTGCAAGCCAACAGAGAGCTGAGCAAGTGGCACTGTCAGACCCCTTCCCCACATACAACACCACAAAGCAGCTATGTGGGTTGTCCTGCCCTAGTGAATACTTGTAATTTTTTAAATTATATTTAATATAATTAATTCTGTTTCTATTTTTGGAGTACATTCATACATCTACATTATTTTGCTGAGTTCTAGATATGGTTATGTGGTTGGTCAACACCAAATTAGTAACACTTCAAAGTAGGTTATGTTTTTATTATTTGTCACAAGTGATAAAAGCAGGCTAATTAAAATTAGACTTAGCATTTATGTGTTTAACTGATCAAATCTATTTGGGGCTTGTGTATCCTGCAAGGAGATTCAAATGTACGTTTCCCACATTGGCAATTTACTGATTAACCAATTAGAAGTTTTTAAAATCCACTATCTATAGAAAATGAAACAAGTGATTAGAAATACTGATTAATGTATGATGTATTTTCAGAACTAACTAATCTTTATTCCAATGTATCCTTTTTGGCAATATTATGGAGAATGTCTGAAGTGCAAACCTAAAATTATACAGTTATTTGACAGTCTTTGGTACTATGCTAATATTCAA
This sequence comes from Trachops cirrhosus, assembly GCA_028533065.1. Classification (NCBI taxonomy): domain Eukaryota; kingdom Metazoa; phylum Chordata; class Mammalia; order Chiroptera; family Phyllostomidae; genus Trachops; species Trachops cirrhosus. The sequence goes on along the minus strand of JAPYXV010005483.1, from coordinate 6,383 downwards.
CTTCTACTGCATTGTCAGACAATTACAGCTACCCAGTTTGAGAATATTTTGAATACTTGCTCTTCTAGCCTTTAGAGAGCTTTCTGTGCTGCAGACACCACTTACAGGGTTTTCTTTTGTAAGTCTAGGTTTACTTAACTTCAAACCACAAGGAAGGAAGGATTTTTAGTAATAATGCAATATAAATGGCATGACTTATGTTCTCTATTTCTATATGGTAGAAACTAGCATGGGCCATGCTAGCCCCATCTTTGGATCCCTCAAATATCTTAAACTGCTACTCAAATGTGTTGGTTTTGGCACAGTCTGCAAGACCCTGGGCCAGACCCTGTTTCCTCTGATTTTTAAGCCCTTGTGTATTTCAAGGGAAACTTAATCCATATGTTTCTGATTCGTTTACACTTAATTCATCAAAATGTTGTCTTGAAGGAGCTATTTGATATCAAACAAATCTTTGGATTCCTTCTCTAAAGGACTTTGAAAAATCCTTATTTTGATCCCCATAGATCAGAAAGTTAGAGTTACTCTTTTAGTGTGTGCATGTTCATGTGTGTTTCAATAAGCAAATTCAGTCACCCTAAGGCATAAGTTCAATCTAAAACTAACAAATAAGGTGTTAGACTAGAATTTTAATATGGTCTGATGTCCTATCTACTAAATAGAGCCTCTTGTGACAGAGAGGGAGAAATTCTCACTCTGATCGAAACTAGGCCCAAGTCTGTATAAATGCTCATCTGTTAGCAGTACAGAACCTAGAGGTCACTGACAATCATTGCTTTGTTCTTGGGAACCCATCTAGTGTACTATTTAGAATTATTTTATTGTTATGATGGCTTCTTCAACCTCTGATGTCTTGTGTAAAAAGTTTATGTCCTCACCTTGGAGAAAAAGAAAAAGAGATGGACTCATAGAGAGTAGACTGATAGCTCTGGCTGGGCATGGGGAAGATGCTAGGATGGTGGAGGGATTAAGAAAGAGAAAGAAAGAAAAGAAAGGAGAAAAGGAAAGGAAAGAAAAAGAAAAAAGAAAGAAAGAAGGAAAAGAAGGAAGGAAAAGAAAGAGAAAAGAACTCATGGATACAGACAACAGTGCGGTGATTGTGGGAGTGAGGGGTGCCTGGAGGTGGAAGAGGGTAGAGAGTATAGGGGGATAAATGATGATGAGAAAAATAATTAAATTTAATTTAAAATTTAAATAAATAAATAAATAAATAAATAAATAAGAAAGAAATGAAACTGCCAGAGTCTGATAGTTATCTTGCCAATATCCTGGATTAAGGCTGCTTAACTAGTTTAATTTATACTCTCAGAATCGCCAGATTGTTGGCTTTAAATTCTCTTTCACTAAACCCTTCTGCTGTTCATAGAAGTAGTTCATTTTTCCTTTTTCCAAAAATATACAGTATGACAAGCTGAAATGGTATTTTCTGCCATTCAAATCAGTGAAAGGGAAGCTAATGTCAGAAGGGAAAAGCACTTATGATACTATTTTCTAAGTGAAAAAGGCCTTACATATTTATTGATTCAATATTTAACAAGATTGTATTAAGGGCCCATTAAATCCAGTGTGGTAGGCACTTATAATAGGTTAGAAAAAAGAGATGAATGGGATGAAATGCCTCAATGTGTCAGGGGCTAGTGATATGGAAGGAGTTGCTGATAACTATGGTGTAAAAAAATGATAAATTGTAGTTTCCTCTGGTAATAGTAATAGCTTCCAGTTATTGAATACTAACCAAGTGTCAGATACTGTACTGAGAACTTTATAAGCATTTTCTCATTGAATCCTTAAAAAAGTGCTATTGTTTGTCACATTATAAAAATTAGCAAACTGGACACATTGGCCTTTGGGAACAGGTTGAGTGAACCCAGAGACTTCATTCTCATCCACTGTAATATGTGTGCCTCATGTCACTTATTGAATTGATGCTATAAAACCAGGCACACTACTAGTCCATTTTTACTCATGATACTTGTATTTTGTCATATTCTTCATAATCATCTTTGAGTTAAATATGATAATCTTCAATAATAAGGAGGTTAAGATCTGAAGTTTAAAAATCTTTCTCAAAGTCATATAGCTAGTGGATAGCAGAGCCAAAATTTTAACTCTCATCTGTCTGGTTGTAAAGCTGGGAAATTTTCCCCACAACATCATGCCTTGCATCCTGTACTCAAATTGCCCTAAACTGTATTGATTTTGCTCTTGAAAGACATAAATTCAAGCCATAACAGCTTGGTAAACACACCCTAACCTGTTTCACAATTCATAAAATGAAAGATGAGCTATTGCAAACATTTTCATTTTTTGTTTTCATTTAAGTCATTTGCTAACACCTTATGATGTACTCACATAGCCTGTTACAGGACTCATTCTCTCTATGGCTACTAGTCATCTCTGGTGTTTCTGGTCACTCGTGTTTGGATGGGAGGTGTATTTTTTCAGCTCATTTAATTTTGGGTTCCTACCACCCAAACACATGAATTTCCAGAAAAATATACTTTGAAAAATATACCATTGGTGTGTCTTAAGACCTCCTGGGGTTTTTTAAATAACACAGGTAGAATTCTGCCTTTTTAGTATGGAGGTCAGTGGGAGAAAATGGTGAGCTAAGGTACCTGAGGCAAGGTGATAACAACCTCTGGAAAAGAACACAATATTTTATCCCATTCAATCTTGAGTAACACAGGAATGCCTTGACATATTTCTGGCATAGCTCAGGTAGCCTTCTCCCTTACCTTGACATGCTTATGTGCAAATAAGTGCAAGCATTGCCCAAGTACAATAATCACAGAGAATTCTAAGTAATGATGAAAATTACCTGTAAATATGTGACAGCTGATTTAGGCTCCATTTGAAGTGGTATGAAAATCAGTAGGTTCCTTGAACTTAGCCTTGTGTCAGAGTCTCCTAAGTAAATGCTATTCTTAAGTTAGAAGGAGGGTGCATTTGGAAGCTCTGCTAATCACCTCAGGGCCCAGAACTTAATTAAAAAAATAGCTAGTACATGGAATTCCAGTGGTTACCACCACTTCAGCCTTTTAATACAGCAATCTATCAATTTCCCTTTAAAGGACCATGGAGTCACTAATGAAAACAAAGACTTCTCAATAAAACAGATCTGACTGTAGAAATAAGTTAAATGCAACCTTTTCCTTCTCTACAAAGACACTACTACAAAGGCCTTTTACCACTGCTGCACAAGCAACAAGAAACTGTCTTTAAATAACATTTAGCAATAATTGATGCACATCTTTAATTTCTTTTCTCCTTTGTGTCTATGACAGTAAACCCTTTCTGTAAAGGTTTCAAAAAATTAGAGAAATTGTGCCTTTTCTTATACCATCCTCTTCTCCCATCATCTTGCATATAGTCCTCCTTCCCACCTTCCTTTATGTGTTCGTGAAAGAGCTGCTTTTTCCATGCACCTTAATTCTCCATCAGTGTGCTCATCAGTCTAAAGCTTAAAATTTCTTGGGCACATGGCTTAAATTCTTCATTCTTCACATCCTTTCATTGAAGAACAACAACAAAATTATTTATCTCAGCCCTTCCATTCCCTCTAGCTGTTTTTGCTCTTAGCTTTTTCTTGCCTTTCAGTCATGCTTCTTGAAAAGGTCAAAACATTAAATGCTTTCTCTGCTCCCTCACCACCTAAGCCCTCTCTACTCAGCTGAATGTGTATTGCCAGTGTTGCTATGCATCTCCTTCTTGCTGAATCCAAGGAAAGATTTTTATTCCATCTTCATGGCACACCACCATCTTGGCCTCTTCCTTGACAAAGGTGTTATTCTATGACTTACTATCCCAGTTTCCCCCTCATTCTTCTAGATACCCTTTTCCAACCTTTTTTGTGGGTTTGAATCCCCATCTTAAAGGACCTCAATCATTTGTGTACTTCAAAATCAATTGCATACTCGTAAAACATGCAGATTCTCCACATTTTTCTCAGACTCTTAGATCTGGACCTAGGCATATATGTACAATCAGATGTATATTTGGAAAAGGTTAATGTGCCCACACAATTTTGAGATTTTCCCCAGCACCATGTTTTTTAAGCAAGTACGATAGTTTGTTGTGATGCTAGTGACCTTCGTCTACCATGCTCTTGGGAGTAACACCTTCAACTCCTACCTACCCAATCATATCTCACCAATCTTTATTTCCAACTTAGATGTTCTCTCTCTCTCCTTCTCTCTTTCTCTCCCACTCCCTTGTGGACTTATAGGTTTATCTTCTTAGGCAGTATCATTAAAGGGATGTTACACAAGAATATGTAAAATAACCAAAATCATATGGGAAAAGATGTTTGCCAATGATACCTTGGACAAGGGTTAGATCTCCAAAATATATAAAGAACTCACACAATTCCACTCCAGGAAGACAAACAGCCCAATTAAAAAATGGACGAAGGACTTGAATAGACACTTTTCCAAGGAGGTCATACAGAGGGCCCAGAGACATATGAAAAGATGTTCAGCATCACTAACCATCAAAGAAATGCAAAGTAAAACCACAATGTGATACCACTTCACATGGGTCAGAATGGCCATCATAAACAAATCAACAAGTAACAAGTGTTGGAGAGGATGTGGAGAAAAGGGAACCCTAGTGTACTGTTGATGGGAATGCAGACTGGCACAGCCACTGTGTAAAACAGTATGGAATTTCCTCAGAAAACTAAAAATGGAACTGCCCTTCGACTCAGCAATTCCACTGCTGGGATTATATGCTAAGAACACTGAAACACCAATCCAAAAGAACCTATGTACCCCAATGTTCATAGCAGCACAACTTACAATAGCTAAGTGCTGGAAACAACCTAAGTGCCCATCAGTAAATGAATGGATGAAAAAACTATGGTACATTTATACAATTGGATACTATGCAGCAGAGAGAAAGAAGGAGCTTATACCCTTTGCAACAGCATGGGTGGAACTGAAGAGCATTATGCTAAGTGAAATAAGCCAGTAAGTGAGCAACAAATACCATATGAGCACACCTTTAACAGGAACATAATCAACAAAAGAGACATTGAAATTAAGAACAAGCTAACAATAGCCAGAGGGAAGAGGAGAGGGAACTGTGGGGAGAAGGGTTTTCAGGAACTACTATAAAGGACACAGACAAAACTAAGGTTGAGGGTGGAAGCAAGGGAGGGAGGTGGGTTTGGATGGGGTGGGGATAGTCATGGGGAGAAAATGCAGACAACTGTAATTGAACAACAATAAAGTAATTTAAAAAATACAAAAGAAAAAAACTATGGTACATTTACATGATGGAACACTACACAGCAGAAAGAAAGAAAGAGCTCCTACTTTTCATGACAGCATGGATGGAACTGGAGAGCATTATGCTATGTGAAATAAGCCACGTGGTGAAAGACAAATGCCATATGATCTCACCTATAAGCAGAACCTAAACAACAAAACAAATAAGCAAGCAAAATATAACCAGAGATGGTGAAATTAAGAACAAACTGACAGTAACCAGAGGGGAGGCCAAAGGGATAATGGAGAAAAAATGCAGGAGGGCTTTTCAGGAACATGTATAAAGGACACATGGACAAAACCAGAGCAGGGTAGGATTGAGGGTGTGAGGTGGGGATGGCTGTGGTGGGGGGGAGAGGTGGGGGGAAATGGAGACAACTGTACTTGAACAACAATAAAAAATGTTAAAAAATGAAATAAATTGATTGGGGAAAGACCTGAACAGACCAATAACAGTAGATGAAATTGAAGCAGTATTCAAAAAACTCACCACACACAGAAGCCCTGGACCATGTGGTTTCACAGGTGAATTCTACGAAGTATTTAAGGAAGAGCTAACCACTATTCTTCACAGACTATTCCAAAAAATCCAAAAAGATGGAAGACTCCCAAACTCTTTTTATGAGGCCAGCATAATTCTATTCTGAAAACCTGATAAAGGCACAACAAAGAAAGAAAACTTGAGGTCAATATCGCTGATGAACATAGATGCTAAAATCCTCAACACAATATTGGCAAATCGCATCCAACAATACATTAGAAAAATCATAAATCATGACCAAGTGGGATTCATCCCAGGGATGCAAGGATGGTTCAATATTTGCAAATCAGTAAATGTAATCCATCACATAAACAAAAGCAAAGGCAAAAACCACATGATCATATCAATAGATGCAAAAAAAGCATTTGATAAGGTACAGCACCCATTTATGATAAAAACACTCAGCAAAGTGAGAAGAGAGGGAGCATTCCTCAACATAATAGTGGCCATACATGACAGACCTACAGCCAACATCATACTCAACAGGCAAAAACTAAAATCTTTTCCACTAAGATCAGGAACAAGACAAGGCTGTCCACTCTCACCACTTCTATTCAATATAGTACTGGAAG
>JAPYXV010005482.1:0-10499 GCA_028533065.1 Trachops cirrhosus | reverse complement strand
GCAAATATGTTTTCCCATACAGTTGGTTCTTTTTATTTTAATACTGTTTTCTTTAGCCATGCAAAAGTTTTTTATTTTGATGAGATCCCATTTGTTTATTCTTTCCTTTATGTCCCTTGCTCTAGGGGACGTGTCAGTAAAAAAGTTTCTGCGTGCAAAATCTGAGATTTTCCTGCCTATGTTCTTAGAGGAACAGATCTTGAGAGAAGTGGTTCATTCCAGGGCTAGATCAGGAAAAACATAAGATGATCCTGCAATATCTTATTCCAGAAAATAAAGAAGTGCTCAAAAAATGTTGGGGGCATGTCAAAGTGCTGCAGGAGCCAACCTAAAGGAGCTTCCAATGACCACAGCTGGAACCATTTGAGCAACAAAATAAGTAACAGTAGGTCAAATTAAAACCTATAGATTAAAATAAATACCCATGAGTCCTTACTGATAAATAATTAAATAAATACAAAATCAGGCCCTGGATGATGTGTCTCAGTGGATTAAGCACTGACCTGTGAACCAAAGTGTTGCTGGTTTGATCCCAATTAGGGCACATGCTTGTGTTGCAGGCCAGGTCCCCAATAGAGGGCACGTGAGAGACAACCACGCATTGATGTTTCTCTTGCCCTCTCTTTCTCCCTCCCTTTCCCTCTGTCTAAAAATAAAATAAATTTAAAAAACTGCATAATCAGGATCAGGGGGGGGTAGGGAGGTGGGGAAATAGCTCTTCTACCTAGAAGAATTCCAATTAATAAATTAGAAGAAATGAGAAAAACATAAAATCACCACTAGGTAAACTCCACAGTAATAATCATTACAGACAAGATCCACCAATAGAGATGCTAAAATTACTGAGCAAAAGTTTGAGGAGGAACAAGATAGTAGCACAGTCTCAAAATATTCATGATATATTCATCAATTATAAAGGAAAAAATAGTAACTTTGAATAGAGAAACCTGGCAGACATCACTTAATAAAGAGACCAAGGTTAACATCATGAGTTATAAACCATATCGACATCACGCACTCCTTGATGCGATGCACTGAGAAGGACACATCACTTCTGTGGCATTTTGGCAAAAAAAAGAAAAAAGCATAACCTCAATCTAAGATGAAAAAACATCAGACAAACTCAAACTGAGAGACAGCCTGTAAGACAACTAGCCAGCACTCATCAAAAGTGTCAAGGTCATTAGAAACCAGAAAAGGAAGAACTGTCGCAAATTAAGGGAGACTAAGGAGAGATAATAAATAACTGCAATGCAGGATCCTGCATAGGATCCTGGTGTAGAAAATGATTATGAGAAAAATGGGTGAAATTCAAATAAGGTCTAGCCTAGAGTTTAATTGTGGTGATGTTATGAAAGATTTTTGTTCTGCTTTATACTTTTCTGTTTTAGATTTTCTACATTGAAAATACATTACTTTTACAATAAAAAAGTTATTTGTTACCTTTTTCTTTCTACATTTATTCAAAATCATATCATAAGAGCTATCATAAAAGGATAGTAAGTGGCAACTTTACTTACTGCTCATTTTGTTCCCCACCCATACCTGCCACAGCTGTTGCTTTTGGCCTTTCCCTTAGCGCAACAGCATTCATCATATGAAGAAGGCACGGACACCATGGTTACTATGGGGAAAGGGCTGTGCAGTCAAGGGCTCTGTTAGTCACAAGCTCTGCAGCATTAGGGAAACAGCATTATGGGTGACTTTTGCCCTAAATTTTTAAAGAAGGTTTTAACAATAAAAATATTTTTCTAATAAAGTATAACATACATTCACCCTATGACCTAGCAATTCCACTCCTAGGTACTTATCCACAACAAAAAAACGAAGTATGTCCATGATACACACAATAATATGCATGACTCTCAAAATTATTTTGCTGTCCAAAGAAAGCCAGAATGAAAATAGTATACATTATATTATTCCATTTATAAGTTCTAGAACAGACAAAACTCTTCTATGCTGACAGAAACCATAACAATGCTTGGGGGAAGACTGACCGGAAAGAACACAAAGTAGCTTTCTGGGACAAGATGACAGAAATGTTCTGTATCTTGATCACAGTAATAGTTACATGATATGTACATTTGTCAAATTTGACCATCTGTACATGTGACCAAACTATAATCTTATTATGCATTTTATTCCATGTACGTTATGGGTTAATTTAAAAGAAAGAGTATTGATAGGAGAAAAATATGTGGCACAAAAATTTTATTAGGTTAAAGTAGCCTAATTACCCACCTAAATAAAATGTGAAGAACGTTGGGTGTTTAAAAAATAACCAAAAGGTATTATGATACATGGTACAACATGGATGAACCTTGAAGAATTATGTTAAGTAAAATAAGCCAGTCGCAAAAAGACAGATTTTATATAATTCCACTTATTTGTAGTACCTAGAGTAGTCAAATTCATAGAGGCAGAAAGTGGAATGATGATTTTGAGGGGTTAGTGGGAGGATGGAATGGGAGGTTGTGTGGGAAGATAAAGAAAGTTCTAGAAATAGATAGTGGTGCTGGTTGCACAGTAAATGTAATGTACTTAAGTAAATGTATGTAATACCATTAAACTGTACACTTGAAAATGGTTAAAATGGTCAATTTTGTTATGTTTATTTTACCAACAAAAAAAAACCCCACCCAAGACAAAAATTCTGAACACCAATTAGTCTGCTTATCTTGTTGCTTAGCTGTAAACAACTGTGGAGATCTGCCTTGCTTGCATTCTTTGAAAACAATCAATCATTCGTTTCTGAATCCTTCTGGCTATGAGCCAAAAGAAAACAAACTCTGCACTTTTCTCTCATTTTGTTTTAAATCTTAGATCTACTAAGCTGTCATGACAGAAGTCAGTGATGTTTGTCTCCTTCAGAGCAATGGTCCTAATCACTTAGGAGTTATAGAGGCTTCCGAAAAGTCACTGACCACAATTCTTCATCAGAGTAACAAAGCTGCTTCATCTAGTTCATAGCTTAGGTCCTCAGAAGTTTACACTTTGAGAGGAACAAAAAAAGTATGATTGAATTACAAGCAGAAGTAGGAACACAAGGCTCACAGGCAAGTCAGACAGAAGGGAGGGAGTTTCATCCCGCCTGCCTTGGAAACATCCCACCGTACCCCTCCAGGCCTCATGGCTATCGGCACACTCAGCAGTCTCAGGCTGAATCCATTTGCCACCGAGACAAAATCAGGACGTACCAGCACTACCCATAAAGGCTTACCTCATGCTGGGAATGGCATGGTAGCCCAATCGAAAGCGGAGTTTGCTGGACTCAGCAACGTCTGCAAGCACCTTTTCCCCTACAGCATGCATGTGTTTGAGGAGCTCAAGGTGTTCCCTGGTCAGAGCCTTCAGACTGGAAATGGAGGCCCATGGTAAGACCAGCCAGTGGTGACGAGCCTTGGGGTATTTATCCTTAATCACCACCACCTGCTCATCTTTGTAAACCTAGCAGAGGAGCACAGGAAAAGGGAACATATATTTTCCATGCATCTTCTGTGTGCCAAGTGATGTCATATTTGTTAACTCACTTAATCCCCACCACATTCATCTACAAAAGGCTTTAGTATCCCAATTTTGACAGATGAAAGCACAGAGACTCAGGAAAGTTGAGTGTCTTGTGCAAAGTCACAGTCACTAAGTAGGAAATCTAGAATTGCAACCCAGATCCAGTGGACTCTAATCTGTGTTTTAATCACTACACTACACAGGATACACAGAAGATGCACAGTACAAAGTAGTTCCTAAGGATCTGATATGAAATCCCTGCAGGCATCAATTCGAATGCTCCCTTCTCCACTCTACCACAGCAGACCACATGACATCTGCACATGTGTTCCAAGAAGCCCTATCAGATCTGGCCCCTTGTCACCCCAGGATGTAATTTAAGAATTCAAAGACCCCTCCCAGGGTGATGCCAAACTATTAATCCCAGAGCAGCCTGTAAGTACAGTCACAATACATTATCTAACACTCTCTTCAAAGAAACCACAGTGTTAACTCATCTCCTGTTAACAATATCCAGAAGTTTAGGAGAAACAAGACAGAGGGGATATTCATTTGAAAAACGGAGCTTCTCTCCAAAGAATTCCAGGTACTCACTTAACTGACAATGGGAAAAGCTACCTGTCCTCACAAAATAGCCCAATAAAACAAATCTCATTCAGCCCTGGCTGCTGTTGCTCGGTGGATTGAGCGCCAGCCTGCAAACCAAAAAGTCACCAGTTCCATTCCCAGTCCGGGCACATGGCTGGGTTATCAGCCAGGTGCCCAGTAGGGGACGTGCAAGAGGCAACCACTTGATGTTATCTCTTGCATATTGATGTTTCTTTCCCTCTTTCTCCCTCCTTTCCCCTCTAAAAATAAATAAAATATTTTTTAAAAATCTCATTCAGAATGACTGATCTCCTTTGATTTCATTTGTAGTTATGACCTCTGAAGAATTGTCATTTTTTATAAAAAAGATTTATTTTTTTTTATTTTATTTTTAGACAGAGGGGAAGGGAGAAAGACAGGGAGAGAAACATCAATGTGTGGTTGCCTCTCATGTGCCCCTACTAGGGACCTGGCCCACAATCCAAGCATGTGCCCTGACTAGGAATCAAACCAGCAACTCTTTGGTTCGTAGGCCAGTGCTCAATCGACTGAACCACGTCACCCAGGGCTCTAGTCATTTAAAACATGAAATATATTTCAATGCCAAAATTTTATTCTGACCTGCATTTTGGGGTCCTGCATAGAAATCTTCAAGCCTTGACTCCAGTGGCCCAATGACTCCTAAAACAAAAAAGGGCAATGTAAATCTCAAATGCCAATAGTTAAACATGGCATTAGTTAACACTGTATGTCAGCAAAGTCCAACCAAACTTGGAAATAAGGTGAAATTTTTAAGAATTTATTTTAGCCCTGGCTGGTGTGGCTCAGTGGATTGAGTGCCAGCCTATGAACCAAAGGGTCTCCAGTTCTAATCAACTGAGCTACCCAGCCAGGGCTTAAAGAAGGTTAATTTTTAAGAATTAAACTATATCCCCTTTATCTCAATCTTTTGCCTTTATAACCGTAAGTCATCCTCATTTTCTTCCTGTGTTCAGAGCTACATGTCCTCTCCCACTCCATCTAAGCCGGACTAGGTTTCCACTTTGACATCAGGATATGAATCACATGATCTATGAAAAGTGTTCCAATGCTAACCTTCTAGATTTACAAATTACTGACCCATTTTAGTAGCTCATTGTTAAGTACAATGCCATTATCCCCCTACTTTCAAGTGACTTACCTAAGGAATTCAAGAGAAAAGTACCAACTGACTGGTGACACCAACAAGTGACTCTTCCATCATGGTTAATAACCCTTGCCATGGTTAATAAATAACCCTTCACATGTGCCTGGGCTTTACAGTGTACAAAACAATTAAGCAGTCATTATATCTCATTTAATCTCTTCATCTATCAGGCACACTATCCTCACCTTTTTGGTAGATGCATCTGTTCCCTTGTTTGGGGGCACAAAGCATTGGCTAGAGTCACTCCCAGGCTGCAGTGCTGCACTGGGCTCAGCTTCCTGGGCAGCATCCCTTTCTACAGAATCACTGCTGCCCGACCTCTTTCTCTTCCTGTGTGTCTCCAGGCCAGGGCTCTTTACCTCCTCCTCAAACTCTACAATATATGGATAAAGTTCATTCACCATGTGGAGAACCTGGCCAGGCTGCAGCTTCACCTCTTGGTCCTTCCCAATTATGACTGAGTCAATGCTGGTGGGATTGACCCCTACCTAGGAAATAATAAGAAAATAATTATAATAAAAACAATAACACCATTACAAATATAGCCACTGCTATGTTAACCACTTACTATGTGCCAGGCACTGTGCTTAGTGATCACTTACACTGCTCCATCACTCCCACACACGCAGAGAAGAGTTATGGGCTGGCACAGACACTCTAGAGTCAACAGCATGAGAAAATCATCAAGAATGAAATGGAAATCCAAGTTATAGAGAGACATACCTGCTTTACACTGACGTATCCTTTGTTACACTCTGCTTTCAACTGTACTGAAAGAGATTGAAAAAAGTTAAACCCAAATGCCATGAAGAATCAGGCACTTATTCCTATTGTCTCTAAAGACAATGAAGCCTCACTCTAGGAGGCAACTTGACAGGGGATTCCCCAAAGGCCCATGAGCATAACTGCCTGTCATACAGGTGGCTGGGGCTCCAAATATTCCCATAAAATGTCCAACAGTGTACACACTCCCTTACCTACTACTAATACCCCTATGAGGGAGCTTCACCGAATCCCCACAAATCTCCCTATTCCAGAGTCCTTGGCCCACCTGGGATCAAACACTCTGCACTCATGGAAGGGGACCCACTTCTCTCACAAGCTCTTGGTTCAGGATTAAACCAGGCTTCCACCATCATATAAAACTATCAGATGCCTTTAACAGATAAAGGGGCAAATGATACATTCCCAGAAAACAGAAGTTCAGCTGGCCTTGAGTTGGAGGAATGGGGAGAATATTCTAGGAAGAGGAATATTCAAACAGAAGAGTCTGAGCATGTGTGAGAAGAAGTAACATTAAACAATCATGTTCAGAGAAGTGAACAAAGTTTCTGGAGTGAGACAGGGAGCAAAGAAGGGACACCATAGCTCCTCTCCAGGGAGGACAGGCAGAGGACAGGCTGACATTGTGACAAGGGGGACAGAGAGCAAGAAGCAGTATCTGCTTCTGTATCTTGGGCCTAGAAAGGTCAAGCATGACTTTTTCTTTCCCCTGCTTAGATTAACTCATGTGGCAAAACCAATGGTCAGTGCTGCAGACTCCAAGCCTTGGGAAACCCTGCTACGGGGAACACACCACAGGTGGGAGGCCTAGCAGGAAGCATGTCCAGAAGTTTACAGGCAAAAAAGGAGGTATAGGGTAAGGCTTTTTCCTAAGGACTTTCATTTCATTAAATCCCAACGATGACATTTCAAAAGCTAAATGGCATAGTCTTCATAAGATGCCACCCTCTGTATGAGGCAATATGTAAAGGATGGAACCATTCCATCACTTCTCAGACATGGTTTCAGCCTGGAGATCCCAGAATTCAACAGTCTCACTGCCCAATGTGGATGCTCCCTGAGCAAAGCAAGGTGCAGGATCAGTCCCACCACCCACAGCAACAGGAAGGACCTGCCTGTTCTCAACACTGAATAGTAACTGCTTTCAGAGGGTGGAATCAGCAGTGAATGGGGCCCTGGTGTTGGCTAAAAGAGCTCAGTTCCTGAGTTCTGTTTATAGCAGACAAAAGGTTTTCTATCATGAGCATCCAAAAAATGTGCACCTTTGGTTATCACTACTCTAAAGAACCACACACGATACTCTCCACATTCTTGAGACCAGTTACCTTGCTGTCGAGAACATTTCTTATCGGTGATCTTGGTCTCTGGGCTACGCCCAATGGTGACTGCTTCCAAATGTGGAAGTTTGACCCGCTGGTGCCGGTGGTCCTGTCTCACCAACCAGCACACCCGCATCATTACCCTGAGAGACGAATCAGAAGAGCACTGCTGGAAAAACTGGCACAAGTCCTCCAGAGCCACACCCCAGCATACCCCACATGCCATTTACAAGCTGTTCATCTGGAGACAAGTAACTTCACCTCCCTAGTTTCAATTTCCTCACCTGTAAAATGTGATAATGACAGGACTCATAAGGGCTCGTGAGGATTAAATGTGAGTAAAGTATTCACCTCTGTGCCTGAATCATGCCAAGCAATCAAATATGTGTTATGCTTACTGATACACTTTATGTGGACATTAGGTTACATGCTGAGGGTCAAAGAATGATTAAACACTGACTTTATCCTTGTGGGGCCTGGCGTACAACAGGACAGATTCTTAAAATATAATGTGCCAAGCATTATAAGAAGGAAGTAACCAAAAGTGGCATTAGGCCGGCCAAAGGAATGACTGACTCTTACAGAAAGTATAAAAAAAGGCTTAACTAATAAGATATATTTATGTTGGGGCTGTTTTGTTTTGTTTTAAGGACAAAATGGAGTTTGCCTGGCAGAAAACTAAGACATAAGAACATAAGATGTTCTTCAGTCCACAGGCATTTTGTGGGTTTTAGAAGATTTCCCTTCCTTAGCTGTCATCACATACTAATGTTAAAATGAAACATTTTGCTGCTGTCGGCCAGAAGACTGTCATAAGAAATACACAAACCTACAATTTCTAAAGCATGAATGCAGCACCTGTGTGCAATATATGAACTGCACAATAGTGGAGTTGCTGTGCTCTTTTGAAAAACCACCGTTAAGGCCAAGTAGAGAATCAGAAGAGGAGGAAGAGATAAGAAATTCTGCCTGAACAAAGGCAGAACAAAGGGGATGGAGGAAAAGCCAGAAGAAATCATGAAGGTAGACTTAATTACTGACTGCATTTGGGGAATGACAAAGGAGTAATTTGGAAACACTTATTAACCAAAAGGAAGAATAAACAAAGAGACATAATTTGGGGATAAATGGTAGGTGAAGAAGGGATGATTTCAGATTAAAACACAATTAGTTTAAGCTGCCCATGAAGGATCCAAGGGTCAAGCTGCATATACCGGTATGAAGCTCAGGGAGAGGAATGGACCAAATACATGAGAGCGAGGCAAAGAGAGATAATGTGATTACCCAGGGAGGTAGAGCAGGGAATTACATGCAGGAACGGGACTAGATATTGGGCTGCCTCTCTAGACTCCCTAAACTTACCAATGCTCAAACCTCTAATACCCTCTCTTTAAGAAATGTTCCCTGTAAGCAAGGCAACATCTATCAGGCCCTCTGCACAAGCTCTGTCCAAAGGGGAGAGAGAAGAAACCATATTTTAAAAATCAGAGTTTCATTCCCATCTGCAAAGACAGGATAATGCAAGGCAGAGTGAACATATGAGTGCTCAGGGGGGCCAAGTCATAGAAAATGGATCAGTCAGGAAAGGTTTCTGAAACCTCCCAGTTGAAAAGGCCAGGAGCCAATGGAAGAAAAGGAGTGGGCAGGGACATCCCATTTTTAAAAATACAAGTGACAGCACAGATTTCAGCAATGACAAGCCATTGGTGAGGGGTAGAAAGCAGACCTTAGCTGGCTGAGCCATAGAGTGTCCCAAAGGGCAACAAAAAAGGCAGAGGGATTGAAAGAACACTAAGCTGAAAAGTTGAGATCTGACAATAAGAGACCATTGCCAGGTTCTGAGCTACACAGTAAGGTGAAACAACAGCTGTGGTAGGCAGGCTGGAGTGGAGAAATCTAGGGTCAAAAATTAGGCCCTGGCTTATGTAGCTTAGTGGATTGAGCGCCAGCCTGTGAACCAATAGGTCGCCAGTTCAATTCCCAGTCAGGACATATGCCTGGGTTGCAGGCCAGGTCCCCAGTTGTAGAAGTGCAAGAGGCAACCAATCAATATTTCTCTTGCACATCAACGTTTCTCTCTCTTTTGTCCTTTCTTCCCTTCTCTCTAAATAAATAAATAAAATCTTTTTTAGAAAATTGGCCAGGAGGCTGTTAATATGTGACCCAGAGTGAAGTCCAAAAGCAGTTTAGCAGGTCTTTGTGAAGGAGCTGATGCCAAAGCATAAAGAGTCAGCTATAAATCCAAAATCTTAATCTGGAGCATCAAATGATGATGGTGCTACAGGTGGGTCCCACTTTTAAATACTATGTGTTCAGAAGGGTGTCTGTTCTTGCTGGAAACTGATGAATGAGTGGGTAATGCGCTGAGAAGTGTATTTTCATTAGGCAGGGACAGAAGTCATGTGATCATGACTGACTACTCACTGCAACGATGAAAGAATCCTGGACAGCAGTTTGACAGCAGGGACAGGAAAGAATCCAACAGACAGCTGAGAGCATGGCTGCTTGTTGCAGGGTAACAGGAACTACCCCTCCTGCCCTACACAAACGCATACTCACAAGCTTCATTCCCCCCAAAGTTCTGAAGTTATGATGTTCCAACTCAGCACTCCCTGAGAAGCTGAAACAGTGACTACACAATACTTAGGCAACTAACCTTAAATAATATCTTGGCCTGTTTCAGACTCTAGTTCTAACTTCTAGGAATGAAGCATTTTAGAATGTGGGGAGCACTTAAGAACGGTGTTCCTGAATCTTCAATATAGTCCATCCAATAAAACTCCACAAACTGCAAGCTCTACAACAGCAGAAGACCGTTTGTTTACCAATATAGCTCAGCACTTAATATGATACTGGCATACAGCAAGAATATAACAAATATTTGCAAGTGAATGACCAGATGACCTATCCAGGTTCTCTTCCCTTCTTTCTCTCTTCCCTTCTCTGGCACCCCCCTCTTATGTGGGGTGCTTTGCTCCTCTCTTTGGGCAATCCCATCTTCCCATCTATGTGGGTAAGTCGTAATTCTGTTTTTCAGCTCCATAATTTCCATTTCAGAGTTGTGGGGACTGGTCAGAAAGAAATTCTGATTATTTCTTAAGGAACCCAAGTGA
>JAPYXV010005481.1:0-10500 GCA_028533065.1 Trachops cirrhosus | reverse complement strand
TGGAGGGAAATGAAGGGGGGATAATAGGACAACTGTAATAGCATAATCAATAAAATATGTTAAAAAAATAAAATAAAAAATAAAAATCAGGAAAAAACAGAATAGTATGCCTCTATAAAATTCCTTAAATAACATTAGCAAGACAAATCCAGAAATATATAAAAACAATATATCTTATCCAAGTTGGGTTTATCCCAAAAATGAAGGATTAACATTTGAAAATAAATTAATGCAATTCACCATATTAGATCAAAGAGAAAAATCCTTTGATAATTTTAATAGATGCAGAAAAACCATTTTACAAAATTATGCACCCGTTCATGTTAAAAACTCTCTGAAAAGTAGAAATATAAGAGAACTTCCTCAATTTGATGAAGGGCATCTACAAAAACCCTATAACTATTATCAGACTAAACAGTAAAATATTAAACATTTTCCCTAAGAGCAGGAACAAGGCAACGATGTCTACTACTCTGCCACTTCTATTCAACATTGTACTGGATGTCCTAGCCAGTGCAGTAATATTTACAGGAAATAAAAGGCTTAAGATTTGAAAGTAAGAAAGAAAACTGTGTATTTACAGAAGTCATGATTTTGTATGTAGAAAATCCTAGGGAATCTATAAAACAACTAATATACTAATATATGAATTTAGAAAAGTATCAAGTATAAGGTTACTATATAAAAATAAACTGTATGCTTAAGTTCTAGCAAGAAACAGTTACAAAAAATAAACTTTATTGACTTTTAGAGAGAGAAAGAGAGGAAAATATTGATGTGAGAGAGAAACACCAATCGGTTGCCTCTCCTACACGCCCAGACCAGTACAGAAACCACAACCTACACGTGCCCTGACTGGGAATCTAACCAGAGACTTTTTGCTTTGCGGGATGATACCCAACTGAGTGAGCCACACTGGTCAGGACCAGATAGAAATTTTTTAAAAATCTGAGTCTACCTAGTATTAAAGAATATAAAATACTTAGGAATAAATTTCTTTAGGATTTTAAAGAAATATGTGTAAGAGCTATACACTGATAATTATAAAATGTTGCTAATGTAAATAAAAAACTTTAAAAAATCCAAACATGTATCATATTTATGGATTGGGTTATTCAATATTATGTTAGTATCCCCTGCATAGATCTATAGATTCAAGACAACTATATTTTCACCAATTTTGTTTTGCTTTAGTAGAAACTGACAAGCTGCTTTTAAAAATATATAAGGAAATGCAAAAATAAATATGGAAATGAAAAAATATATAATATCCAAAGCAATCTTGAAGAAAAAAAGTAGAAGACCTTACATTATCTGATTTCATTATTTACTGTAAAACCATAATAATTAAGACAGCATGATCTGGCATAAAGACAGACAAAAACATCAATGCAATACACTAGTATTCAGAAATAGACCCACTATACAAATGACTCATACCATTTGGTTTTTGGCAAAGTGTCCAGAAATTCAATGGGGAAAGGAAAGCCTTTTCAAGAAACGATGCTGGAAAAACTTGATATCCGCATGGGAAAAAGTGAGCATGAACCCCTACCACCATACACAAAAATTAATTTGAGATGCATAACAGACATAAAAACAAAAGCTAAAATATATCACTTCCATAAGAAAACATTGGAGAATATCTTTGGTACTTCAGAGTAGGAAAAGGTGTCATAGACAGGACAGAAAATGCAGTAACTATAAAAGAAAACTTGATATATTAGACATAATTGAAATTAAAATTTCTGTTCATCAAAAAATGCAATTAAAAAATGAATGAGTCAGAGAGTACGAGAAAATTTTCACAGAACATATGTTGGGTTGGCCAAAAAGTTCGTTTGTTTTTTCCCATAGGACAGCTCTAGTAGCACTTAGTTGTCTTTAACTTCATTTGAAACTATTTTGTTAGATTGTATTGTGACAGCTGCCATATCAGTGTGCATTAAAAAAATTTGTGTGGCCACTGTGATATTAAAGATGGAAGAAAATAAGTGACATTCTGGTATATTATGCTTTATTATTTCAAGAAAGGTAAAAATACAACTGAAACTCAAAACAAGATTTATGCAGGGTATAGAGAAGGTGCTGTGACTGATCAAACCTGTCAAAAGTGGTTTGCAAAGTTTTATGCTGGAGATGCTCCACAGTCAGGTAGACCAGTTGAAGTTGACAGCCATCATATCAAGACAATAATTGAGAACAATCAACATCATACCATGTGGAAGACAGCTGACATACTGAAAATATCCAGATCAATAAAGTTATTGGTGAAAATGAAAAATGTTTCTTTTATTTTACAGAAAACCTAAATGGACTTTTTGGCCCACCCAATAACTGACAAAAGACATATATGTGGAATGTTTAAAGAACTCACTACACAATAATAAAAAGCTCAGAACTCAACCAAAAAAAATTTAACTGGGCACTTCACTAAAATAGATATATGAATGGCTAAAAAGCACATGAAAAAAGTGATCAGTATCATTAGTCATTAAGGAAAGGCAAATTTAAACCACAAGGAAATACCACTCTGTAACCACTTGAAGGGCAAGGATATGAAACAACCAGAACTCTCACGCATTGTAGGTAGAGTATAAAATGGCATACCCACTTTGGAAATATATCTGGCCATTTCTTACAAAACTAAATATACATGGGTGGGCAAAAGTAGGTTTATAGTTGTAATACAAAAGTATAATAATTAATAAATAATATTACAAGAATAAACTGTGTCTTGCATACTCCCAACTATAAACCCACTTTTGCCCACCCCAGTATACCTACCCTACAATCCAGCAATTCTACTCCTAGGAATTTATCCAAGAGAAATAGAAGTATATGTTCACACAAAGACTTACACTTGAATGTCCCTAGCAGCTTTATTCTTAATAATTAAAATCTGAAACTGCTGATGCCCATCAACAAAGGAATGGCTAAATGAACGGTGGTATACTGAAAGGAATACTACTTGACAATAAAAAGAGACAAACTGAGTGAGTGTCAAAAGCATTCAAAAGCTGAATGAGGTCCTACATAAAAGCAAACATATTGTATGAGTTCATCTGTGTGATGTTCTAGAAAAAGCAGAATTCATTTATGGTGAAACCATCGAACAGTGGTTGCCTTTGGGAGAATTGGGACAGGGAGTGACTAGAAAGGTGCACTAGAGAACCATCTGATTTAACAGTAGTATATCCTATATTTTTATGAGGTCTGATTTACACAGGTACATACATTTATCAAAACTCATTCAATGGCAGCCCTCACCATTATGGTTCAGTTGGTTAGGCATCATCTCACAAAGCAAAAAGGTCACCAGTTCAATTCCTGGTCAGGGAACATGCCTGGGTTTTGGGCCCAATCCTCAGTTGGTTTGTGTGTGAGAAGCAGAGATCAAAGTTTCTCGTATCAATGTTTCTCCCCCTCTCTTTCTCCCTCCCTTGCCCTCTCTCTAAAAATAAATAAATAAAATCTTTTTGGGAAAAAAACCTCATTCAATGGTACACTTAAAATTTATGTATTTAACTGCATATACTTTATTACTAAAAAAGGAAATGCAAATAATATTAAACTGTAATTAATAATATGTTTTTGGGTTCAGAGGTGAAGTTATTGGTGAATGCAACTTACTCTGATACACAACAAAAAAAGAAAAGATGAACCAATGACTGGATAGAGGGGTGGACAGATGGAAAGATATTACTGAAACAAATTTAGCAGAATGTTAATTGCTGAATCTAGGTGGTAAATGTTTATGTACAATACTTCTAGATTCTCCTAGTATCTGAAATTTTCATAATAAAATATTGGGAGAAAACAAATCTACTAATTTAATTCCCCTGACTAAAAATCCCACTGGTTATACCCAATAATTGCCATGGCCTTTATTCAGACCTGGTTCTCATTTTTACTTCCCAGCTGTTTCTGACACTGTTAATCATCTTCTCGCTTTTGAAATTCTATTATACTATTCTGAACTTTCCCTTTATTTCTGATTATTCTTTTTGCCTTCTCTTCTTTCTACACCCAAACTGTAGGTGTACATCAGGGTTCAGAACTGAGCCCTACCCTAAACCTTTCCCCACAGAAAACTCACTTCTGTAGTTTTAACTATCATCTCTATGCAGTCAACACCAAATTGAGACATAGCATCTCTTCTGTATTCAAGTCTCCCATTTCCAATTGCCTACTGAGTATTTTAACTCGCATATCCCATAAAATCAAATTTATTATTTTTTATATTTAGAAAAATTATTTTATTTTTATTATTTATTTATCCATTTATTTTAGAGAGAGAGAGGAAAGGAGGGAGAAAGAGAGGCTGAGAAACATCAACTGGCTGCCTTCTGCAAGCACCCTTACAAGGGATGGAGGACGGAGCCCACAACTCAGGCACATGTACCTACTGGGAATTGAACTGGCAACCTTTTGGTTAGCGGAATGACACCCAACCAACTGAGCCACACTGGTCAGGGGCCCAAATTTATTATTTTAAGTGCAAAACTTTAACTTAATTCTACTTCCCAATTACTGTCCCTGTGGCACATAGTTACCCAGGGTCAAAATAATGACTTTTTTTTTTTTACTTATTTCTCTGTCCTAATGTTTAAAATAATCAAACTATGGTACATTTACACAATAGAATTCTATGCAGCAGAAAGAAAGAAGGAGCTCATACCCTTTGCAATAGCATGGATGGAGCTGGAAAGCATTATGCCAAGCGAAATAAGCCAGGCAGTGAAAGACAAATACCATATGATCTCACCTTTAACAGGAACTTAAACAACAAAACAAAGAAACAAGCAAAATATAGCCAAAGACACTGAAATACAGGACAGGCTGACAGTGATCAGAGGGGAGAGGGGAGGGAATTTCAGGGGAGAATGGCAAGGGTTTACAGGAACAAATATAAAGGACACATGGACAAAACTAGGGGGGTGGAAATGGGAGGGAGGAGGGGAGGGATGGGTGGGTTGGCTGGAATGGGAGAGTAAAGGATAGAAACTATACTTGAATAATGATTTAAAAATAAATTTTAAAAAAATCAAACACCAATTCCTCATGAATCTATTTCTTCCTTTTCATTACACCACCAGAATCTTATAATGATCCTTTTAAACTCACCTTATTATAAGAGCTTGATGGTTGATATCCCAGCCTCTGTTTCTCCCCATAATTTATCCTGCATATTTCTAAAACATCTCTAATTATATGTCTCCTATTTATATAACTTCTATGATTTCCTATATCTGAAAGACAGTAATACATGCTGAGCAGAAAAAGTTCAATAAAATGTGTTACTTGCACCCCTTCCAGTGTGGCTCAGTTGTTTGGGCATCGTCCCACAAACAGAAAGGTCACTAGCTTGATTCCCAATCAGGCATGTGCCTGGGTTGCAGGTTCAGTCCCCCGTCGAGGCACATATAGAAATGGCCAACTGATGTTTCTCTCTCACATCAATGTTTCTCTCCCTCTTGCCTTCTCCCTCCCTTCCCCTCTCTCTACAATCAAAAATAAAGTTAACAAAATGTATTATTTGCTGTGGTAGAAAATCTCTAAAGACAGACCCCTTCCAATGAATCAGGCCTCCTGGTGTTCATGTTCTTGGGAATCCCCTCCAACACTAAATGTGAGCTAGCCCTCTGACTCATTTTAACCAACAGAATGCCACAGAAGGAGCACTGTTCCAGTGCCAAGTCTACACTCTAAGAAAGCCTGGAAACTTCCACTTCTGCACTCCCAGGAGCCACCAAGAAATCTGGCTTCTCTGCTGAAAAGGCCACCTGGAGAGGAAAAAGCCCCGAGGAAACATGGGGAGAGTGAAAAAGTCCTAGATATCCTAGTGTCCCAGTTGAGCCATCTTGGATGTTCCAGGCCCAGCCACCACCTGACTGCAGCTACAGAAATGACTCCAAAGAAAACCAGCAGAACCACCAAAGATTCAATCACCCAAAGAATTTTGAGAAATAATAAATTACTCATTTTAAGACATTAAGTTACAATGTTTTTTTTACACAGCAGGACATAATCAAAATAACTATGCTCAAGAAGCTAACTAGGAATCTAATGAAGAAACTGACTTAACAGGGAAAATGGGGACAGACTCACAGATGGAGACAGGATGGCAACTAAGGGGCAGGGAGGTTAGGGGGTAGAGAGATTGAGCAAAAAGGAAAAAGGACTTATTGACATGGTCAACACTGTGGTGACTGCAGAGGGGAGAGAGGTATAAGGGGACTAAATGGTGATGGAAAAAATAAAATAAAGATTATATTTAAAAAATTGGAATATGGCAGGAAAGATGAATGTTTTTTCTTTAAAAAAAAATGGAGTAAGTGAATAAACTCTCAAGAGAGAAGTGGGAGAAAGGAATACTTACTCAAGAAAAAGAGTTCCTAACCATGAAAAGATTCATTTACACTTGGATTATGCAAAAAATTTGGCCAGGCCATTTCGATGCCAAGTTTAAGAAAGCAAGGTTCATTGCTAAATATATCAACATGCTGTTCCTTAATCTATACTTGGCTTAATGTGTATACTACTCTTTTTATAGACACTGTCATCAGTTTTTAATTTTTACTTTTTAAAATTATGCATTCAGATACTGTTAAATGTCAAATAATTCTGCAAGCTTATGAATAAAGCAACTCCTCCCTCCCTGCAATTCCTTATACATCATAGGCCACAGGTGGCAAACACAAGTCCTGCAGGCCGAATCTGGCCCTCCACCTTGTTTTATCTGGCCCGGCACCTTGTTTCCACCCGGCAGCAGCGCCGAGCTCTCACTTAATTGTTAAGGAGTAGCTACATAGGCTCTTACCTCCTTTAGCCATTTTAGTTTTTAATTCTTTTTTTCTAATAGTTGTCTCCATACTTCGAAATAACAAGCTTGTAAGTTTATTAATTTTTCAATATCAGCGTTATTGGGTTTTCTCTATGAAAAATGATGTTCTATAAGTATTTTACCACTTGTAGACTTACACTTACTCACTGACTTTTCAATAAAATTCTGCCACCATAAAAAAAAAGAAAGAAAAAGAAGCTTAACTATATGGGAAAGCATTCAAGTGAATAAAAAAGACTTTCAGAGGTACATGGTAAGACAGAAGCATACACACTATACTAGATTAGCATGGAGGAGAGTCATCCAAAATGGTTAGGGTGTGGGAAAGGGAGGAAAAAGGGAGTATCTGGGGAAGCTTTCTAGAGCAGACAGGAAAGGCTGAGTTTTAAATGAGTTCAGGAAACTGCATGTAGTATTAGGTATAAACCAGAATGGTGGTTTGAGGGAGTGGTGAAAAAACATGACATAAACAGGGACTAGGTAACTGAAGGCCTTTTATCCTAAGAGCTTAAACTTTATTCTAAAAACAGTATAGAACTATGAAGGATTTTAGGCAGGGAAATTACATTATCAGAACTGTATCTCAGAAAGATTTCTAGACAGGCAGACTAGAGGCAAAGTTTAGCAGCCAATTTCAGTAATCTACAACTGATGAGAACCTGAACTGTCAGTGGCAGAGTGAATGGAGAAAAAGGAATAATTAAGTATCTACAGAACTTGGTAAATGCACATGTGGTGGAGAGGTGCTAAGAGAGAGTAGTTTAGGATGACTCCCAGTTATTCTGCTTAGGCAATGGAGGAGATAGTGGTGCCAACTGTGGAGAAATGGTAGAAGCAAAAGTGAATTAAATTCACATACAGACAGAAAGCTTAGATTCAGGCACAAAGACAGAAAGAAAGGACAGCTGTGTTTGCTGAGAGGAAACTAAAGGAAGTTTTACTTGATAGCCTCTATTTTTTCAGTGAAATAAAAATAAAAAGATCATTTGCTAAGATTAAGGAGAAAAATGGTAGAGACAAGAGGCTTAGAAAGAAAAGTTACAATGTTTGGAACAGGCCTCAGAGGCAAAGGGTGCTATAGGGACCCAGGTAATGTTGGAAATCACAGATTTATCCTGGTCCCAAGACACATAGTCATATGATTTTCTCCAGCAGCACTCAGCAGCCCAGGTGTAAGAGTAGAGACATCAGGTGAACAACTTGACTCAGAACTGGAGTACTATGGGAAAGTGAAAGGAAAGGAACAAGGCACCACAGAACTGATGATAATGGTAAGGAAACAATTAAGTAATGAGCCATGCATGTAGGCTGTCTAAAAAAATGCTTCCAGGGGTCTAAAGCCTAGTATAAATAGAGTGAGGTCACTGAACAAGAAAGTGGCCTTGATGTGGTCAAAGTGCAGATTTTTTGGGAATGATACAGAAAGCTGGAAAGACTGAAGGCTGAGGTCCAAGTATGGGATGATGCAACAACAGCCTGACTCCCTGCTATTGCACATAAGAAACACTGACTAGGTTTACTGATCGCTTGAAAACTTATTAGGTGTTCAAAGCATACCAATTAAATAAACAAGCATTTGGTGAGAAATTTCTAAAATGAATCCTCATGAACCATCAATTTCAATTTGGCATAGATGCTTATATCACATCTGAAGTAATGTTTCCAACAATCATTCCCCTGATCTACTACTTATCAATCACTCTATCACATGAGTTCATCAGGCAAGCTCAGACTATTAAAAAAAATCACGCTTGATACTGCAGTTTTTCTGCTACTTGTTCTAAGCTAGTACTTCTATAAATCAATTTATGAGGTCTTTTACACTGCAAGTTCACCATCTTTTATTCTGAAAGAGCCATACTTGCTGCCATTCTTGATGAGTCGCTATCAAAGGCAGGGAGCTTAAAAAGAAGTTCTGTCCTGCAAGAGTACTAGCATGCAAGCCTAACCTTTCTAATGGCAGCAATAACTTTGAAGGATGAAAGGTGGGAACTAGTAACCGTCCTCACAAAAAGCAAGACAGCATCCATGACAAAGGATCCAGGTGTCCAGAAAAAAAATCAAATACATAACTAACTTGGATATTTGAGTTTTTGTGGTCAGTTCAGGGTGTCTTCTTTAAAAATGTAAGTATGTTAAAATGCATAGTGACTATCTCCAAATAGTACATAACGTTATCACCATATAATATCAATGAAAAATTCTCTTAATTTCCTATGCAATAGTTCAACAAATAATTGTCAAATAATTATCAGATATTTCTGTAATATACATAGAGAGCTGGCCAAAAAGTTTGTTTGGTTTTCTTCTATAAGATGGCTCTGGTAGCACTTAGTTGTCTGTAACTTCTTTCGAAACAATTTTGTTAGATTGTATTGTGATAGCTGTCACATCAGTGTGCATTTACAAAAAAAAGTTACCAAAATTGGTGAATTTTTGTGTAGTCATTTTAATATTGAAGACAGAAGAAAATAAGTAACATTTTCAGCATATTCTGCTTTCTTATTTCAAGAAAAGTAAAAATACAACTGAAACACAAAAAAAGATTTGTACAGTGTATGCAGAAGGTGCTGTGACTGATTGAACATGTCAAAAGTGGTTTATGAAGTTTTGTGCTGGAGATTTCTCGGTGATGCTCCACAGTTAGGTAGACAAACTAAAGTTGATAGCAATCAAATCAATACATTAGTTGACAACAATCAATGTTATACCATGCAGGAGATAGCTGACATACTCAAAATATCCAACACAATAAAGTTATTGATAACAATGAAAAATGTGTCTTTCATTTAATGGAAAAAAACACATGCACATTTTGGCCAACGCAATATATAGGGGTCTGGAAGAAGTAATGCCTGTTTGAGTGTGGTTGAGAGGGTAATAATATGAGTGTAATAAAAAAAAGGATTAGAGACTTCCAAGCAAGATGGAAGCGTAGGTAGACATGCTTTGCTTCTTCACACAACCAAAAGGAGGACAATAACCAATTTAAAAAAAAAGACAGAGACTTCCAGCCAAGATGGAGGCATAGGTAGACGCACTGTGCCTCCTCGCACAACCAAGATAGGGACAACAACAATATAGAAACAAAATAACAACCAGAACTGACAGAAAATTGAAGTGTATGGAAGTCGGACACCCAAGGATTTAAAAATAGACACGTTCATCCAGTCCAGTAGGAGGGGCAGAGTTGGGCAGCCAGGCGAGGGATGCAGAGCGGAGAGCTGAGCACCCAGGGTGGAGCGCAGGCCCTCAGGAGGCAGACCCTGGGCGCACAAGCAGCAGTGGCTGGCGGGCCCTGGCCAGGGGGTGGCGACCAGCAGACCCAGCGAGGCGGCCATTGTGAAGCAAGGCACTGCACGCAACTCAGGGTCCCAGCACCAGGAAATAGAGCTTTGGGGCACTGACTGAGGAGGAAGGTCCCACAGGATGCACAGGCGCACCCACACTGGAGTTGGTGCCAGAGGGGCCCAGTTGGCTTGCGGAGAGCTGTGGAAGTGTCTGAGGTCCTACAGAGAGCAGAGCGAGCGCCATTGTTCCTCCTCGGACCCCGCCCCCACATACAGTATCACAACCCAGCAACTGGGGTGCCCCACCCTGGTGAACTCCTAAGGCCCCGTCCCTCACTACAGGAGCTCGACAAGACCAAAAAA
>JAPYXV010005480.1:0-10500 GCA_028533065.1 Trachops cirrhosus | reverse complement strand
GTTTGTCATTCTGTGCCAGCTCGATCTGTACCTGTGTACCTGCTGAGTCTGTGCCGAGCGTTCTGATCAGTGGAGTCCCCACCCTTCTCAGTCCAGTAAGCGGGCCAGTAACCATGTTTCTTGCAGCTGTTTATTAACTACTCACAGTGCTTATAAGTATCATTAATGATCGGATTTAGAGAATACATGAAAGTGCCCCGGCTGGTGTGGCTCAGTGGATGGAGCACTGGCCTGCAAACCAAAGGGTCGCTGGTTCGATTCCCAGTCACGGCACATGCCTGGGTTGCCATCCAGGTCAGGTCCCTGGTAGGGGGCATGTGGGAGGTAACCACACATTGATGTTCCTCTCCCTCCCTTCCCCTCTGCCTGAAATAAATAAAAATTTTAAAATATGTATATATTTGAAAGCTCTGTATCAGTCCTCCTCAGCACTAAGTTTTTTCCAGAGTGTTATTTTAAAATGTTAAAAGCACTGAAAAAAACATTTAGTTACAGACTTTTAGGTTTTCATATTATCATGACCTTGAGGCATTTTGAACTTGAGCTTTGTTTGAAATTCAAAAACATGATTATAATTTCAAGAAGCACTGTCTTAAAGTTGTCATCGCTGTAATGAAGCTGCTAGAAATTTCATTTATTCTCAAGTTAAATCTCAGGAAACCTATTTTATCACAGGAAATCAGTCCGTGCTAAAATACTGCTACGACTCAGGTTCAAGTTTATAACTCTTGAGAAATGCCTACCAGTCAATCACAGGAGTTTTATTGCCTATTATATTTACTTTTTAATAGAAATTTCAATTTGGCATTCTCTGGGGCTAATACTCTGGATATTACTACTTTTATCACGTGTATCTTCATTTATTTAACTATTGCTAACCTGAACCTGGGAAGTTTGCAAATTCTGCATATCACAGGTTTTGGTACAAATAAGTATTAACTCAAAAATCTGTGGCTGGCTGGCATTCAGCCACCTATTTAACAGGTAAGAGATTGTCCTACATGCTGCGTAGGTATGTTGTAGCCACGGAACGGTAGAGACAAATCATTTACTAAAATAAAAAAATGCATACCTCTTAAAAACTGTTGACTGGTAGCTCAAAATCTTATATGCTGTTTTGTTTCGAAATACATTCTGGGGACAAAAACTTGATTTCGAGAAATTGCTCAAACTGTAACAGCTTATTTTAAAAAGAAAGCCTAATTATATCAGTGGCTTGTGTGCTGGTGACTTTGAAAGCCTGTGGGCCTTAAATGGAGGAGACGCACATGTTTTTCGACACTCAGGGCGCACACCAAAATACTGCAGATAAAACAGGGTTTCTCCTTGTGTGTTGATCTAAATGTTGTTTTTGCTCCCAGAGGCGTGTCTTTTTGTGTGTGTGTGTGTGTGTGTGTTCAATTCGAAACCTTTCCTTCTGCCCTTACGAAGTATAGGTGAGTTCCGTCCCATTGACCTCGACTGTTCGATTCAGCCGGAAGTCACGATGCCTAAAAGACTACCTGTTTGAAATGGCACAGGATGAGAGTTTGAAATGAGCTTGTCCCTGAAGACCAGGGGGAGGGAGGGAGGACACACCGCAGAGCCCCTCCCTCAAGTGGAAGCTCAGGTTCACCCCTGGACGCTTGTGTTAAATCAGCTTTTGTTTTCCTTCCAACTGATGAGACAGGAGAGAGTTCGGAAATGATTAACTGCGCCCTGGTTGGCCTGGCTCAGTGGGCTGGGCGTCATCCCGCAAACCAAAGGGTCGCCGGTTCGATTCCTGGTCAGGGCCCAAGACTGGGTTGCAGGCCAGGTCCCTGCTCAGGGTGCGGGCAAGAGTCGACCGGTATGTTCCTCTCACACACTGAATGTTTCTCTCCCTCTCTTCCCCGCTCTCTATAAATAAATAATTTTTAAATGATTAATCGACATTAAAAGTAATCACTTCCTCGATGAAAATATTTATTTATGTACACTTATTTTGTATATACAGAAGCCTAATTATATAAATGAAGACTTTGTAGCTTCTGACTTACTACATTTATTTAATTCAATTGTGTTTTTCATCCTGAAAAATGTTTATCCTATCACGAAAAACAGGGTTAACACTGAAGCTCAATATGTAAGAAAACACTAAAAAGTCTCGGAGGGTGGCCACTGATTTAAACCTGACTTTGAGTACATTATTTAGCCATTTAAGGGATGATTTTTTTTCTCATGAATCGAATTACTCTGACGCATCCTTCCCGGGGAAACAGGAAACGCGCACATTTTTTAATATTGACGACATGCTGAGCGCCAGGCCAGCTGTCCGCGGTCGGCCTGGAGGGTCTCTCCACGACCTTCAGGGTCTAGTAAGTTGAGATTGTCACAGGCTGGGAACGCACGAAGTCCCACACAGCAATGACCAGAGCAGCGTGTCCAGGGGTGCCACGTGGGGGTGCGCACGGCCTGCGCAGCAAACGCCCGGTGAAGGTCAGGTGTCCCGGGCGCGCCCCGCCCACCCCGTGCGCGCAGCCCAGTGGTCACATCTCTGCGCTCACACCCTGTGTTCAGGGTCCAGACGTGAAGGCATGGAAGTCGTCCCACGCTCGGGCTCAAATGGCCTCGCTTGGTCCTCGATGCTTCCTCCCAGTGCACCCTTTGAACTGACCGAAACGAACTCCTCGCCCCTTCTCCTCCCAGGTCACTGCAGCGGCACCCCAGTGCACGCGGACGCGCACGCGAGCACAGCCCTCCTTCCCCCCGCGCACACGTGCTGTTTCACTCGGTAACGGTCGGCGATGCACTCGCCCTCCCTGCCCCACGTTCTAATCACAGCAGACACCCCCGCGAGACCGCTCAGCTCCCTGCCCACGGCAGCCCACACCGCACAGGTGTGCTCCCCTGCAGGGTCAGGAAACTCGTCCACCTGGCTCGTGGGTAACTCCTGGCACAGCCTCTTCCTGCCCCAGCAGAAAATCCTCTGGGCAGGTCCCTCCCCCTTAGATTTCAAACCCTCCTTGAAAACAGAAGGTGAGGGAAGGCTTCCAGACTCGGTTTAGGTGGCCGGCACTACCCTGCTACCCAAACCAGACAGACGGAGGAAGCCGCAGGTGGACATTCCTGCCGGATCTAGACACAAAAATCCTCAACAACACCTTAGCGGGCTGAACTCGGCAACGCATGTGAAGGCTCACACACCACGACCAAGGCGCCCTTCTTTACTGTAAGGGTGGTTCAATGCCTGCGAATCAATCAATGTGCTGTACGTGCCCCACATTATCGAAAGGAGGGCTAGAAACCACGTGGTCTCCCGAGGTGCAGAAAACAGCACTTGACAGAACCCAACATCCAATCACAACAACGCTCAACTAACGGTGTGGAGGGACCCACCGCGGCATAAAGACCAGGGCAAATCCACAGCTAACGTCCCCGATGGTAGAGAGCCAAAAGCCTTTCCTTTAAGGTCAGACACAAGACAAGGAGCAGTCAGTGAACAGTAGTGGACTTCCTAGCCAATCAGGCAAGAAAAAGAAATAAAAGATAGTCAAATCAGAAGGGAAGACGTGAAACTGTCCCTGTTTGCAGATGACTTCATATACACACACACACACACACACACACAATCTCTAAAGATGCCACCAAAAAACCCTTAGAATAAATGAATTCTGTAGAGGATACAAAACAAGTTGAATTCTACACACTAACAACTATCAGAAATTAATAACCCCATTTCCAATTGCATCAAGAAGAATAAAGCACCTAGAAGGAAATTTAGCCAAGAGGTTGAAAGAGCTACTCTGAAAACTAATAACTGATGAAAGAAACTGAATACACAAATAAATGGTAGGATAGTTTGTGCTCATGGACTTGAAAAGTTAATATTGAAATGTCCATACTACCCAGAGCAGTGTACAGATTCAATGCAGTACCTATCAGAATTCCAAGGGCATTTTCCCACAGAAAGAAGAACCGATACTATGATTTGTTTGACACCGCCAGCGCCCCTGAGCAGCCAAAGCAGTCTTCACGGAGAACAAAGCTAGAGGCATCGCGCCCCCTGACTTTACACTATATTACAAAGTATTAGTCATCAAAACAGCGTGATTTGGGCATTAAAACAGACACACAGATTAATGGAACCAAATGTAAAGCCCCCAAATAAACCTATCCACGTAAGTTCAATTTATGACAAAGAGGTCAAGAGTAGACAACAGGGAAAGACAGTCTCTTTAATAAAGGGTGTCCGGAAAGTGAGGCACATACATGCAAAGGAACGAAACCATACTTACGAAACCTGTGCCATGAACAAAATCAACTTAAGTGGATTTAAGACTTAAATTTAAGTCCTAAAACCATGAAACCAGAAGGGGGTGAGCTCCTTGGCATTGGTTCTGTCATGAAAAGCAAAAGCAAACAGCACTACACCCACCTAAGAAGCTTCCGCAGAGCAAAGGAACCACCCACCCGGTGAAAAGGCACCCTACGTAACAGGAGGAAATATTTGCAAATCACATCTGGTCAGGGGGTGATACCCAGTCCCTATAAAGAACTCTTACGACCCAATAGCAAGAAGAAACAATACAACGAAATGTGGGCAGAGGAACTGGACAGACACTCTTACAAAGGGGGCACACAGGTGGCCCACAGGTGCGTGAGCAGGTGCTCCACGCCCCTCATCGTCAGGGGGTGCGGGTCCGAACCCCAGCAAGAGACTGCCTCATACCTGCTAGAATGACTACTGTTAGGAAAGACGTGTTGGTGGAGAAAAGGAGCCCCGTGCACTGTTGGTGGGAGTGTGAATTGTGCAGCTGCTGTGGAAAGAGCTTGGAGGGTCCTCGAAAATTAAACACAGAACTTCCGTGTGGGCTGGCGATGCCACGGCCGGTAGCTCTCCAAAGGACACAGGAGCAGGGTCTCCGAGGGAGAGCCGCAGTCCTCTCTGCACGGCGGCATTGGTTGCGGCAGCCAAGGCAAGGAAACAGCCTGCGTGTCTCCGACCTGCATGTATGTCACGCACGTGTGAGAGGATGAGATGGAACAGTATTCGGCATTATTCAGAGAAGCAAGGACATCCTATTTGTGAGGGCATGATGCCGTGTGAAATAATCCAGAGAAAGGCCAATACTCCAGGGTATCACGCCTGGAATAAAAAAAAAAAAAACAAACGCACAGGAACAGAGCGGAAAGTGGCCGCCAGGTTTCGGGGGCGGGGCAATGCGGAGAGGTCCTCAAAGGCTCGAAGCTCCAGCCTCGACTGTGCAAGTGAAATCTGCTGAGAGGGGAACGCACATGTCCTCAGGAACAAAGAAAACGAGAGGCGGTGGATGTGTCCACGGACTGCGTGGTGGGGGGGAGCAGGGCTCTCTGCCCCTGTCCTCTGAGGGTCCCTCCAGGGCACAGCTGGCGCATGTCACTCCCAGGAACTCAAGGGTTGGGGGCGGGGAGAGGGGAATGATCCCTCTGGCCGGAGTATATAGCATGTCTCTGATTGGGCAAGCTGCGCTCCGTGCCTCCCTCTGAACCAATCCCAGCAGCCAGGGGGACCTGACGCTTTGAATGAGTGGGTGGAGTCACTGCCAGGCCGGGCAGGCCGACCCGGGTTTGCTGCGCTCCCCAGATGCTGCGTGTTTGTGCAAACGGACCTCGAGACGCGCCACCTGCGAAGGGCGATGCCTCGCCTGACTGCAGCCCCGGCTCTGCGGCGGCCCGCGGTCGGCTGCTGCTAGGGGCACAGCCTGAGGCGCGGAGTGCAGTGCCTGCCCCGTGGGTGGCACAGTCTCCGTGTCTCTCCGCTGAGTCCTGCTCACAGGTGGGAAGCTACCTTTGCCCGTCTTCGCCTGCAAAGGTTTTTTTTTCCGGACGGTGGGTGATGACTCTCTGAGCCCCCTTACACCTGTTTGCCTTCCCTCTCCGCTATGGAGGGAGAACAGTCAGGAAGCCCAGATGTCTGCCCGAAGCTGGAAGGGTTTCCCGGCGGCTGGGATGGAGACGAGGCCAGAGCCTCACCCCCAGTCCTGGGGGCACAGTTCTGCCCCACGGAAAACACATGCCATTTACATGTTTGCACTTTGCGAAGGGAAGCAGCGATCATGGCAGCAAATGTGAATTAAGCAGCCACAAGATGATTAAGACCCTGGTTGGGCCTCCCCAGCGAGAGAAAATCTATGAACGTTTCCTACTGACTCAGGAGCCGCACCGTGATCCGTCTCCAGGAGCGGAAACAACCCAACTTCAGATCCGGGGAATGCGTCCCGGAGACTCGGCATCATCCAGGGGCTGGTAGGGAGCGAGGCTCATCTGAGGGCAGCCAGCCCTGGCGGGGGACTGAGACGGGGATTTGTCCTCAGGGGTCAGGTGCCCTCGGGGGTCAGGTGCCAGCACGCCCTCCCCTTCCCTACCTCCAGTGTTTCTGGAACAAAAGACTGCAGTGAGTGAGGTCTCTACAGTGACAAGCAGTATTGTGCTTTTTGCCTGTAGCCACCAGTGCCACGTGAGCTTCTGTGCTTGGGCGTGGGGGGGGGGGCGTCAGCGTTGCCTTCATCCCCTCACCCAGCACGCTCCTTCTCATCGCCTCCGCCGAGCACACGGGTGCCGCCCAGACCTCTCCCGCCCTGCGGTTTGCTTTCCCACAGGCGAATGGCGGGCATCCTCGCTCACCCGCCCCCTCCTGCCCTCCCTGGCAAAGGAGCCCGGGGTAGGGGGCTCTTCCTTTCCTCTTCACAGCAACTCTGTGAGCCCGGCCAGATGACTGCCCCCTTCACTGCCGGCTTCCCCCCACTCTGGCCCCTCTCTCGGTCTCTCCTCGCCAGACGCCTCTTCCGTGGCCTTGCCGAGGAGAACTCAGCCGTGTGCTCGGCAGACAGGCGGCCCCACGGTGCGGGCTGAGAGCTGACTCACAGGCCCTACGGAATATCGCCCGAGGCCACAGACTCTTGCCATTAGAGGAGGATGGGTTTTCTAACAGAAAAGATTTCAGTTACAGGCAAGAACCCACAGGAAGAAGAATCTCCAAAAATGCCTCATGTATCCAGTCTGAAAATGTTCCCAAAAACGTCGCGACTACCACGCAGGAGGCCTGCACCACGGGAACAAGGGACAGGAGGCGGCCAGTGCTCACCACACAGAACACGAGGGCCCTGACACGAGCAGTACAGGGAGCCGGAATCAGGCTGTTGGTTCCGGAGGCCTGCCTGGAGGAAGTGGTGCTCAGGTCGACTTGAGATTAAATGGTCACCATGTGGACAGGCTGTGCCTTCGAGGCTGTCACAGCTCCCAGGCGAGGCTGCAGTCCATGCAGACCGCTTAGGCAACTAAGCAGGAAGAGCACACTGGACTTGGAGGGGAGGAAGCGGGCCGGCAGTGAGCAGTGGACACCAGAAGCCTGGCTGCCAGGGGGGTTTGGTGGATGATGGCGCCCATCCAACGTGGAGGCGGGGCCTGTCCGGGAGGACATGTGTTTCCTTCGGACGTGTGCTATAACAGGGCTATAAACACGAACATCAGACCAAAGAAAAAAGTGACATCCAGGGCATTATGTCAACTACGACCCACACAGAGACAGACGCACTGCTGGACCCCCCGCCAGCGAGTCTTCGATGACCCGTCCACCCCCTTCCTCAGTCAGTTGAGGACATGTGGTAGGCAAGTAACCAGTTTTGTTTTTTAATCTAAAATGAAGGCTTGCCCCGGGAAAAACCTCCCAGTGATTAATCTAGGCCTCGGGCCCTTGAATTCAGTTTGAAAGAAACCACACCTGATTAGGCGTTTGTTCCGTTTCAGCTTCTTTAATGTGGAAAGTCCAGTGGGGGGTGATCACTGCCATTTAAAATGAGAATCGAAGAACCACCACGCGCCTTTGTGAAGAAGACCACCCCACGGGGTTCAGGGGGGTGAGCCTCTGAATTTCCCAGCCGGGTCCGAGTGTGATTCGAACCCACAGGCCTGACTATCTGGCAGAAGAGACACGCAGGGCAGAAGCCGAGTTGAACAGCCTTGACCGGTGTGGCTCAGCTGGCCGGGCGAGGCCCTGCAGGGCAAAGGGTCACAGTTCTGGGCCTGTACGTGGGCAGCCGATCGGTGTTTCTCTTTCACGTCGATGCTTCTCTCCCCCTCTTTCTCCCTCCCTTCCCCTCTCTCTAAAAGTGAATAAATAGCCCTGGCTAGTGTGACTCAGGAGATTGAGTGCTGGCCTGTGAACCAAAGGGTCGCTGGTTCGATTCCCAGTCAGGGCACATGCCTGGTTGTGGGCCAGGTCCCCAGTAGGGGGCGTGTGAGAGGTAACCACACACTGATGTTTCTTTCCCTCGCTTTCTCCCTCCTTTACTTTCTCTCTAAAAATAAATAAATAAAATCTTTAAAAAAATGGAAGTGAATAAAATGTTTGAAAGAAGAAAAGGAAAAGAAACTGAGTCGAATGGTAACAAGACAAACGCGGTGCGCTCAGAATTTGTGCAGTGATTCCCGCCCACACAAGTCTTTGTGGCTCAGCCTGGGCGTCATCCTTCCAACCGTTCTGGTAGCTCTCCTTGGGAAAGGGAGGGACACTTTCCTCTCGCTTTATTTACTTATTTTTAATCATTGCCTGGGGACTTTTTCCATTGAGAGGGAGGGAGGGAGGGAGACATGGTAGAGAGACATCGGTGTGGGAGAGAAGGACCCCGCAAAGTTGCGCCCCATATGCTCCCAACCGGTTCCCATGAACTGGGGACCTTTCAGTTCATGGGATGATGCTCCAACCAACTGAGCCACACCGGCCAGGGCAAGAGGCACTCGCTTTGTAAAAAAACGTTCCTTCTTTGTGAGGTTACTGTAAGGGTGAGTGACGCATCTCTGTCAGAGACCCAGCACAACCTTGACCCTTGAGGGTGGGTCACCACGTGTGATGGTGGGAGTGTGGGGCACCCCGGCTCTGGCTCCTTGGCCCGCACAGATCCTGGTCCAGATGGACACTCACGTACGCTCGCCCAGTTAGCCACGGGCTGCCATCTCATTTCCGCCAGGGCCATGCCAGCCGGGCTCGGGGCCATGGGCTCCGTCAGGGCATAAGCCTGAGCCCACCATGACCGCCGGACCTGTCTCCAACTGACCTTGAAAAGAAGGTCAATGCAATATCGACCGCATTTGCAAACAGCTGAAGGATGCGGGGAGGGGACAGAGAGATGAGGATGTCGCCAGCCAGCAGGACACAGTAATTCAGGGCCCGGGCTGAACAAAAGGGAGATGAGGTTTCATGGGAAGACCTGAGAGACACTAACTCTCAGCACAGGTTCAGAGTATGGGGCGCTGACTCAGAAAGCTGTCGGGCGGAGAGCTGGGGAGGGCGGTGGGTAGCAAATCGAACAGGCGCTTACCGCACGATGCCGGCAAGGAGTGCAGGGCTGCTCTGAGACGCTACGACAATACGAAGCCATCGTTGAAAATACAAGGGGGCAGAGTGTTGCTTGGTATCTTGTGGGTGAAACCCCACCTCGAACTCCCCGGCCCCGACTCTAACAAAGACGGCCAGAAGACGGGGGTTTAGCCGACAGTCGTTTGCATGCTGCTCAGAAGGACGCACCGGGGCTCTCGGAGAAGCTCAGCTGTCTCCTCATGCAAACGTTTACAAACAGGGTGTCTCCCGATAAGGTGCCTCTGATACTACACTTTCTTGTGTTCCTTCAGGAATGGGAAAGTGACTACTTAGAAAAAAAAAAAAAAAACCAGAAAAATGAGGGCTTTTCGCAGGTCCAGCAGCATTTACTGGGTATAAATGCCTGCCTGCGGCATCTCTGTGATAGGAGACAACGCATCACCTGAAGACTAATCAGCCCTTGAGTTAAACTAACGCTGCTGAGCTGGTGTCAGACCCATGAAGGCCTGAAAGCAGGGGTCTTCCTCCGAGTCGGTGGGGGAGCTTTCGCAGCTCTCCCCCATCATCTCGGTACTAGTGGGCGGGGGCCAGGGACGGAATGGGGAGATGCTGGGGCCCGGGGGGCGGTCAGAGGAAGCCTGTCTGCTGGACGCCGGACAGCACAGGGGGTCTGTGTGAAGGAAACGTCGGTGATCCTCGAGACGGCCGACGCTTTGCCGTCAGATGCGCGGATTTCAGTCCAGGCTAGTACTCAGTGGGTACCCACACGTGGAGTCTTTGATCTCTCCGAGACGAAGACGCTTTATCGATTAAGCTGCAAAACCCACGGGGCGTGATTATGAAGACCACTAGAAATAGTGGGCGTGGGAAAGAAACGCCAGGGTGTGGAAGCCTGCAGCAGCAGGCCGGGCCCTGCCCGGCGTCCAAGTGCAGTGACCGGCTAGTAGCTGCGGCCGCAGAGGAAGAGGAGGGGAGGCGAGGCTCTCTCCTGCAGCGCCTTTGGCACAAGTCTCAGAAGCAGCGCAGGTGGGAGCATGTCTCAGCGGGCAAGACGCTGGGGCAGGGCGTCGCCCCTGCGGAGCTGGAAGAGAGGCGGAACGCCCTGGCCTTTAACGTGGCCAGATCTGGCCCGCGGGGGTATTTTGGGCCCTACCGAGTACGGAGAGGCTGCGGGCACCGAAATA
>JAPYXV010005479.1:0-10502 GCA_028533065.1 Trachops cirrhosus | reverse complement strand
GGTCCTCCTGGACCCCCTGGGCCTCCTGGGTACCCAGGCAAACAGGGACCCCATGGGCACCCTGGCCCTCGAGGGGTTCCTGGCATCGTGGGAGCCGTGGGCCAGATCGGCAACACCGGGCCCAAGGGTGAGTGCTGTCGTGGGGTGGGTGGGATTGGGCAGAGGCGGGCCCCAGGGTCTCAGTGAGGCCGGCTGACTGCTGAGCCTCCTGTTTTCTCTTTCTCGGTAGCTGATTGATAGAAACAAAAGTGCTATTCTATAACTTTGGTTTTGCGGGGAGGGTAGTTTTTGTTTTGCATTTACTTAGGGGTACCCCATTAACATCTTTCCAAGCCTCTGGAAGTGGGGAGGCAGATTAACAAAGTAGTGGAGCAGGCAGCTCCAGGATCACGAGACAGGTGTGCGTCCCTCCACTTGCTGGTGGAGGCCCTCGCAGGGGTGACCTCCCTGGCTTTAGATTTATCACCTCTAACGCGGGGATGTTCATAGCGACAGCCTCACAGTGTTGTCCTGGGGATTCATTCAGACACAGGTAATTCACCTGGAGCTTTAATCCACTGCTTGGCACGTGGTGAATGCCAGCTGTCCTTGAACTTCATTGGGTGTAAACAGGGTGGGGCAGAAGTACTTTTACAGTTGTGAGTTCGGGAAACACAGAGTCTACTCTCGTATTGTGACTTCTTGATCATTGTATTATTTTCCATACGAACACCCGCCAGTGTGCTTTTGCCCCGCCCTGTAGTCTGCCACCCTTTGTCTGGGCCTCCCTGCTGCATTTGCCCAGTTCTGCGGTCATACCCAGCGTTCCCCGAGTGTAAACTGGCACAACAGAAATAATCGCTGCGTGTGAAACAGAAATTAAATAGCAACCAAAGTAGAAAAAACAGTTTCCAATTCTGAAAACGAAGGCCCCCATCTTTCTCTGCAGGAAAACGCGGAGAGAAGGGCGACCGGGGGGACATGGGACGTGGGCACCCCGGGATGCCGGGGCCCCCAGGGATCCCAGGTAAGACCTCGGCCCTGCCGGGCAGCAGCTCTGCCCCTCAGCTCTGGGATGACGCCCACAGACAGCTGGGTGTCTTCCATGGACGCCTCGTGCTCAGCCAACTCGGCGCCGTGCACCCAGCTTTTGCATCCCTTTTGGGCACCTGGAGCCTCTGGGTGGGGCCTGGACAGCTGAGGACTTCCTGGGCTGCACTGAAACCTACTTCATGGAGGGAAAGGAAGGGCATTTGCTCCCAAGGCTCACTGACTGGCAGCTGGGAGTGATGGACAGTCGCATGCGCGTCCGGAGCAGAGTTCCTTCTTCCTGTGGTGTCCTTGGCTTCATTGTCCCCACCTGAACAGTGGGACGTAGGAGTTCTAGAGCCAAGAGGAAGGCCTGATGTCTTGACCTTCTCCCTTTCCCAGGACTCCCCGGCCGGCCTGGCCAGGCCATCAATGGCAAAGACGGAGACCGAGGGACCGCAGGGCCCCCGGGAGAGGCCGGCCGACCTGGCCTGCCAGGCCCTGTGGGGCTGCCGGGCTTCTGTGAGCCTGCAGCCTGCCTGGGAGCCTCCGCCTACACCTCCGCACGCCTCACTGAGCCTGGATCCATCAAGGGGCCGTGAGCACCAGGCCAGGACAGAGCCCAGCAGGCAGCCTGGGGGAAGGACGAGGTCCCCTCTGGGTGGACGAGCACCCCATCCCTCAGCCCAGGACACTAGCATTCCCAGGACCTCTGTCTGGGCTCCAGGAATCCTGAGGGAAAGAAAATTCTAACCCATGAGGGAAGGGAAGGGCAGGGAGGGCACTGGAGTGGAAAGGTGAGGCCAGCAGGCGGGGCAAGTGTTGTGGGAGAGTCCCAGCTCGCAGGGGAGGGGGCGGCTTCCCTCCCTGAGCACCACTCAGATTTGTTACCAAAACAAGTACCTCTGTAATTTGTGCTATCCCCCGCTGGCCGTCTTGTCCCTGGGGCTGGTGGACTGAGGTCTCTGCTGGTTCCTGACCCCATTTCACCCCTTGGGCTTACCAGGTGACTGCTGATGGGTGACTACTCGGCCATCATTAAGCCAGCCCCACTACTCCCCCCTGACCCCCGCCCATCTGAGTATTTAAACACCCATGTCCCTTCTCTTTCGGCATCTCTCCCACTGCCCTCCCCTAGACCCACACAGGCCTTTCTGAAAATAAAAGCCCCCAACTTGGGCACAAACCAGGGTGTGAGTTGTTCAGCTTCATTTTTCATGGAGTGGGGATGTGCCTCCACCGCCCGGGCAGGGTGGTCCGGGGCTCCTCCCTATAAAGGGGGGGGCGGTACCTTCATCTGGGCACTTGCTGAGTGGTGAGCATTAGGATAGCATGCCGTGTTGAGGAACAGCTGTGGGGAGAACGGGGGTGGGGGGTGGTCAGGATGCGAACTGCTGTGTAACTTTGGGCAGATCCTTTCCCAGCCTTTGAACAGCGGTGGCAAAGACTCGGCTAAGCCTTTTTATCTCAGGAGACCGGCAATTTTCAACTGGTGCGCTGCAAGAAGTTTTAAAACGTTGCATACCTGACTGTTTAGTCAGTGGTACTGACTCTTTTCCCTTAGACTGTCAAATAAAAAAATGACAACAGCCAATACAACAGTAGCTGTCCAGCGTGAATGCCCTGTTTTGAACCGTAAAATACATCGGTCATGTAATAGAGCTGTGTCTTATTGCTCACATTGTATAATGAGGTTGCGTCTGATTGGTTAATTCTTGGTACCAGAAATCTTTATGTACAAGTATAGGCACCTGATTTTTTTTTTAAGTCACTTTGGAGCAAAGAGGGTAGTTAATTACTATTACCATTATTATTTTTGTAAATCAATAAAAATTACTCCTATTTTTTGTCAGATTGGCAAAAAAAATGTATTTTTTGGTGTGTAGCACAGTTTTGGTGGTTAGCGTGCCATGTAATGAAAAGGCTGAAGACCGCTGCGGTGGAGCGCACCTGGTGTCTGGCCGGCGCCTGGCACCCAGGAGGTCCCCGTGAGTTTGGCACACACCGTGTGCTGGCCCTGGGGCAGGGGTTGGCGGCAAAATACTAGAAGATTTGGCTCTTACCTTCCAGGGATTCCCAGGCCCACGAGGAAAAGACATAGATCTGAATGATGAGAACAGAAGTGACTCACGCCACTTCCACTAAGGGGACACGGAGTGGAGACTGGCTTCGATCTGATCTGTGCCCCTGGGGCTCCCAGCCTCGCTGCTTTGTAGGCCAGCCAGGCTGCTCCAAACAGCAGGAGCAGGGAAGTGTGTGGCCCGTGCAAAGATGGCTTTCAAGGAGTGTCCTGTCCCTTTGTTCCATTATGGATTTGGGCATTTGTTCCCTCAAATGAAACATTCTGCCAGCCCCAGGCCCTCCCGGAGACTCAGGATGCCAATCTGAGGTCTGAAGCCTGGGCCCTCCTACATCTCACCTTAAACTTGGCTGTTCACCCTCACCTAAGCTGGAGCATCCTTTGAACTCCCCTCACTGGCCCACCCCCTCTCCTACCTCCCTCGCCCAGTACACACACGTTTCAGCTCCCATGCGGTGACAGACAGGAAACACAGGTGAGGTGGCCCTCGGGGCCACATGGGGGGCTTTGCCCTCTGTGCTTTGGCAAATCCCAAATCACAGCATCCCAAATTCCTAAAATGTCCCAGGTTCTCTGGAATAGCACCTCCGCTGCCCCTCCTTGTCTAGCTGATTCCTACTCCTCTTTCAAAACCTCTAGTAATCCTCTCCTCACGGCAACTGCCAGCTGGGCCAGGCACGTTTGCTTTTGTGCCTATTTATATCATAGTGGTTATAGTAAATTATTAATATCATTATTAACGAGTATTAGTTATCACTCACTGAGCTCATATTACTGTCAGGTACTGCACTAAACACCCTGCAAACATCTCACTCTGCCTTCCCAACAGCCCCATGAAGCAGGCATGACCCCCACTTGTCATTTTAGAAAGTAAAACCTCTCAAACCCACTTCTGCAGGGTTGTCTAATTTGGCTCCTCGTTCATTGCACTGTCCTTCTTGGATTCCTTTCCTGCTTTCTCATTTCCCCAGTATCTGACACACAGCTTGTTCTTGAACCACATCTTTTTCTCCCATTCCTCTTGTGATCTCATTCAGCTCTGTGGCTCTAAATTCCATCCATACCTCCCTAACTGAGACCTCTCCCCTTAGCTCAACCTTTCAGTTACCAAAACTAAATATGCTGGAGCCATCCTCTACTCCATCTTTCTTTCCTTCTTTCTCCTTCCTTCCTTTCCTTCCTTCCTTCCTTCCTTCCTTCCTTCCTTCCTTCCTTCCTTCCTTCCTTCCTTCCTTCCTTCCTTCCTTCCTTCCTTCCTTCCTTCCTTCCTTCCTTTTATAGATTTTATTTATTTAGTTTTAGAGCAGAGGGAAGGGAGAGAGGGAGAGAAATATCGATATGAAAGAGAAACATCAATCAGTTGCCTCTTGTATGCGCCCCAACCGGGGACCAAACCAGCAACTTCGGTGCATGTTCTGACCAGGAATTGAATCAGCGACCT
The DNA here is from genome assembly GCA_028533065.1 of Trachops cirrhosus. Classification (NCBI taxonomy): domain Eukaryota; kingdom Metazoa; phylum Chordata; class Mammalia; order Chiroptera; family Phyllostomidae; genus Trachops; species Trachops cirrhosus. The sequence continues at coordinate 5,973 of JAPYXV010005479.1, read as the reverse complement.
TTCGCTTTGCGGGACAATGCCCAACCAAGCTACCTGGGTTAAAATCCATGTCGTTTCTTGTATCCCATATCTGATACAACAGCTGAAAATCCTGCTGGCTCAGCCTTTGAAATATATCCAGAATTCAACCACTACTCACCACCTCCCCTACTACTACGCCAGTCACCGTTTTTATTTCCTCTTGGAAGTATTGCAAGAGCCTCCCAACTGGTCCTCTGCTCAAGCCCTTGCTCCTCAACACAGCAGCCAGATGGTTCAATTAAACTGAAATCGGCCCATGTCACTCCTTGGCCTGAAACCCTCCAATGGCTCCCACTGTGCTCTAGGAAAAGCCTGAATCCCTACAATGGCCCGTAAGGCCCTGTTAAACCTGCCTCCTCCCCACTCCTCTGACTTAATCTGTCCCCTTGCCTTCCTAGCACACCCCCTCCCGGCCACTCTGGCCTTCTGGTGTTTCTCATCTGCAGCAGGCTCGCTCCTGTGTCAAGATCCCGGCACTTGCTGTTCCCTCTCCCTGGAATGCTCTTCCTCTCAACATCTGCTTAGGTCACCTGCTCACTTCTTTCAGGTCTTTGCTCAAACACTACCTTCAGGGATGTCGTTTCATGACCGCCCTTTAAAACTGCAATCCCCCCACCCCACTGTCACACACGAGCTCAGGTTCTCGTTTTTCTCCAAGACACGTGTCACCATTTAATACCTCTTATGTACTCGATCGTCCCCACACGGGAATGTTAACGCCACGAGGTGGGGATTTTTCTATCATAAATTACTAATGTTTCCCCAGCACCTACACCAGAGCTTGGTACACAGCGGGGGCTTGATACTTGTTGACTGAATAACAAGTGGAGAAATAAAGGCTCAGGCAAGTTTCTTGCCCAACATCTGCCTAGTACAATGTTGGATTCTAGAGCCCTGGATCTTACGCTGAGATTATACCTTCCTGTTTATCAACCATCGTCCAGAGAGCCACCGGGGAGCCCCGACCTGAGGGCAGAGGCGGTTATCTGAGATGCTGGCTCATCCTGCTCATGGGGTTGGGGCAGTCCTGGATTCACAGGTTTTTAGAACACACGGGGGCATCTTCCACTCTGCCCAATTGTTCAGGAAATCGTCCTCCCTGGCAACCGCCCTGCACAGTGCTGTTGGCACAGGGCTACACCATTCCACTGTGGAACTCTTCTGCCTTCTCGCCAACTGTACTTAGCCCGACACACGTCACTTTCACATCATTGTGGTCTCGAGCCAGAAGTTTTTGTGTACAAATTCTCTGTCATTTCCTTTGCACAGCACCCAGGACAGAACTTAAAGCCCTTGAGTGGTACTTAGCCTTCTGCTGCTGACAGAGCACTCAAAACAGTGAAAGCTACATAAAGCGTATGTGGACAGAAGAATCCAAAGGACCGATGAGAAAGAGCAAGCGGAAGAAGACTTCCTTGGACAAGGGCTTGGGGGAGACATTACAGACGTGAACGTAAAGGGCAATATGGGAACATCATTAGTACTAAAACGGCTGGATTAATCCCAGGCATTCTGTTCCTATCCTAAACAGAGTGGAACTTAATAGCAGCTCTCAGGCATCAGCCAAGGGCCCAGACAGACAAAGGCAGTCTACACCCACGACAGAGACCCCGCCTTCATTCAGAGGGGTCCCTGCTGAGGGCTGCAATGTGCCACCCCTTTGTCTCCTTGGTTGGCTTCTACACTTTCCCGTAACTGGTCAATACCTTAGGAAGCTACCAGTATCCTCTGGCCATGCCTATGCCTCTGCCATCCGTAAGTTACAGGTGACCAGCTAACAACAATTACATATTAGAAAGCTAATTACTCTGGCCACACGTAAGGAAGTCCAAACAGGCAGCTGGAGCAGGCCAGACAGGCCCAAGACAATCTGAGGTCACAAAAATGGAGAAGGGATGGTTCCGAATGAAGCTTTTGAGAAAACACCATGAAAACTGCTAATGCTCTGGAGTGAGGCAGGAGGAAGACTCCAGGCGCACGGGAGGCACGGTGATGGGCGCTGACCACTCAGCCCGAGGGCCGTTTCTCCCCACTATTCTCGATGTCCTACAACTCAGTGCCTCTAGGTAATAAACATACAGCTAGGTAACAAACGACACGCACATTTCGTCAAATCAAAGACAAAGCACATCAATCTGCATTGACAATTTTAATGTTTCACTTGTGCAGAACTGAAATTTTTATTTAAAGGCACAGAAGGAAGGAAAGGCAGTTAACACAGCATGGATTCGCAATAAAGGATGCTGGATAAAAATCAGAGGACTGCTCCCCTTTTAGCCTTAGGGAAATAAATAATGCAGTACAAAACTAGATCTTTATTTTTATTGTATTTCCATGTGAAGACATCACGCAGTTATGAGCTGAGCAAAGACTTTCTGTCCAGACACCGGGGCACACTGCTGACCCGCTTCGGACTGAGTGCCCAGAAGGTAAGCGTTAACTGTGGGAGGGGCTTAGGCACAAAGGAGTCCTCATACAGGAAGTGGGCAGAGAGCTTAAGCAGTCACACACACAGCTTGGGACACTGGAAAGGAAATCTTTCACGACATTTGTTTTAAAAACAAAAATTATCTGCACATCAAGAAGTTTAATTTTTAAAACTGGAACCAGGCCCAATTAAATAGTACTTACAACTTATTAATTAATAAAAATTACAAAAATAAAAACCACAACTCTTCTGTCCTTGAAAGAGATAGAAAACTATATTTTTTCTTATAAGAGAATCATCAGCATTTTCACCTTTATGTCTCTTAAAATAGCATTTCTTCTTCTTTCCACATTTCATCACTTTAAAAATAGTAAAACCTGTTCAGTATGGTAATTTCTGCTAAGTGAAAGGATACACCACCATCTACTGAATAAAAGAGTATAAATGAGGAAAAGGCTGAATGTTTTGAAAAATACCAGTTAACCCCTAGTGGGAGCATACCCACCAGAAGGAAGGAGAGATAAAGACTGAGATTTTTTCAAAAACAAAACTCAAACCCAATGATTTAAAACACTCCATACATAATTTCTACTTACAAAGCACTGTTGGAAACTCCCGATCAGTGTGTAGCAAGAGAGGGAACAGAGAAATTTTGGCAGAACAGTAGGGCATATTTCTAACTGCTTTCATTTAAATAACATTGGCCTTCCCAATTATTGTCTTTCTTCCTTATTTAAAACACTGATAAGCCAGATTAAATCATAACATCGTGAACGTAAAATCAAATCTCAACTTAGATGAACACAATGGTTCGGAACCACTGCTTTTGCACTAGACAGGACTCGGAGGGGGTGTGTCCTCCTTTAAACACACACCCCCAAACACATTATATGCCGATTCCATATAAATATGTGAATAAACAAGTTCTGTATTTGCTCAAATAATATGACAAGTTGATGGTAAATTCACTGTTAAAGATAAAAGTGTAAGCCTTAAAATTTCATCCAGTGTTTTCATTAAGAAAAGGATTATTTTTTATTTTTCTTATTATTTTTCTATTTATTTACTTTTAGAGAGAGAGGAAGGGAGAGAGAAAGAGAAGGAGAGAAATTTCAATGTGTAAGAGATACGTTGATTGGTTGCCTCTTGCACGCCCCCAACTGGGGACCTGGCCCACAACCCAGGCATGTGCCCTGACAGGGAATCGAACCAGCGACCTTTTGGTTCACAGGCCGGCACTCAATCCACTGAGCCACACCAGGCAAGAAATGGATTATTAAAATAATTTTTGAAATGAGATAATAAATGTATTGTCATCTGGGCTTTACTGTACTTAATAATTTTCTTTAAAAAAAGTTTAAAAAAATCAAGAGCTGGAACATGCTGTCAGGACAGAAATAATCAGAAATGTCTTCAGTTGGAGACCCTGGGCAACTCAGTCTTGTTTGGAATTTTTCAAAGCCTGGAGTCTCTCTAGTAGCGGAGGATGAGAATAATGCCACATTGAAAACAGCCAGTCAGAAACAGGGAATCCCAAGTTATCCTTGTTCAGTTTGATCAAAGCAGAATATAAGTCTTTAGCCTTCCCAAGTTTCTTGGCAAATGCATCCGCTTGAAACTCAAATCTGCGGCTTAGGACTGTTAGGCAAAAAGAAAGAACCTGAAAAAGTAAATAAAAAGGTTTTAATTACTGCCCACCTCTTTGTTGTCACTGAAGGTTTGAAGAGCTAAGCAGGACTGGAGAGGAAGTACAGCTCAGGAAAGAGAAAGAGCAGGCCCACAGAAAGATCCCTAGTATTTAGGGAACCTGGGGTGGGGGATTATTATAAATTGAGCCTTCCCTGCCACCTCCCCCCCCCAGTAAATAGGCCAGAAACAAATATATAACCAAATGAACGGTATTCTTACCAAAAAATACTAATTTTTAAGAATCTGCTATTTGCCAGGCCCTTTACGTATTTCCCAACAATCCTACAAGCTAATTACTCTTGCCCCTGTTTTACAGGTGAGGAAGGTGAAGTTCGGAGAGGTTCGATAATTTGCTTGAGGTCACACAGCTAGAGGTGGTAGCGCTGAAATTCTCAGTGACTCCAAAGGCCATGCACACCACCTACCTCCATCAGTGAAGTCCTAATAATTTATATTCAGACTCTTTTTTTTCCTTTCTAAAAAAATACTTTTGATCATGTATCTACCTTTAAAGGATAATTACAGTCTTTACTGAGAATATTCTAAAAAATATGCTAGTTTCTAATGACAATCTCAAAATTAAATTTTCTACAATTTTCTGACCCATGGAAGCACTGCTAGAAAAGACTGGGTTTGCCAAAAAGTCCATTTACTTTTTTCTGTAAACTAAAAGACACACTTTTCATTTTCACCAATAATTTTATTGATTTGGATATATTGAGTATGTCAGCTATCTCCTCCGTGGTATAATGTTGACTGTTCTCAGTTAATGTCTCGATTTGATCGCCATCAACTTAAACTGGTCTACCCACCACGGAGCATCGCCCAGTGAGAAAGAAAACTCCAGCACGAAATTTTGCAAACCACTTTTGACACGTTTAATCAGTCACAGCACTGCACAAAATTTTTTTTTGCATTTCAATTGCATTTTTACCTTTCTTGAAATAATAAAGCATAATATGCTGAAAATGTTGCATTTTTCTTCAATATTAAAATGCTACACAAAAATTCACCAGTTTTGGGGACTTCCGGCCAAGATGGAGGCATAGGTAGATGCACTGTGCCTCCTCCCACAACCAAGATAGGGACAACAACGATAAAGAAATAAAATAACAACCAGAACTGACAGAAAATTGAAGTGTATGGAAGTCGGACACCCAAGGATTTAAAAATAGACACTTTCACCCAGACCGGTAGGAGGGACGCGGAGCGGAGAGCTGAGCACCCGGGGTGGCGCGCAAGCCCACAGCAGGCAGATCCTGGGCGCACAAGCAGCGGTGGCTGGTGGGCCCTGGCCAGGGGGTGGCGACTGGTAGACCCAGCGAGGTGGCCATTGTGAGGCAAGGCACTGCACACAACTCATGGTCCCAGTACCGGGAAATAGAGCTTTGGGTCACTGACTGAAAAGGAAGGTCCCAAGGAGTGCACAGGCCCACCCACACCAGAATTGGTGCCAGAGGGGCCCAATTAGCTTGCGGAAAGCGGTGGAAGGGTCTGGGGCCCTACAAAGAGCAGAGCAAGCGCCATTGTTCCTTCTCAGACCCTGCCCCCACATATAGCTTCACAACCCAGCCACTAGGGTGCCCTGCCCTGGTGAACTTCTAAGGCCCCGCCGCCCCTCACTACAGGAGCTCAACAACACCAAAAAACAAACAAACAAACAAACAAACAAAAAAAAACCCCACAGCAAAAAGATGGCTCAACTTAGTGGATTAAGCGCGGGCCTGTGAACCAAGAGATCACGGTTCGATTCCCAGTCAGGGCACATGCCTGGGTTGCAGGCCAGTTCCCAGTAGGGAATGCACAGGAAGCAACCATACATTGATACTTCTCTC
>JAPYXV010005478.1:0-10503 GCA_028533065.1 Trachops cirrhosus | reverse complement strand
CAGTCCCCAGTCAGTCCCTGGTGTGCAACCCTATGACTCAGACCTTTCACCAATCCTACTCCTTGGACTCCCAGTCTCTACACTCTCCCTCTACTTCACATCTGGCACATTGGTCATTCTTTTCCAGGATGACTCAACATAGTCAAACTTTTAAGTACCTTTAAATCCTTTCAGAGCTTGTTTAATGCTCTCCTTTATGAATTTGGCAAAAGCTTCACTTTGTGAGGAATATGGGCTTGAAATGATAAGGAAAGTATGAGACAACAGGTTATATATCTGTTTCTACCCTCTTTACATCTTCTCAATTTCTTTTCTCGGGTCAAAGAAGTCAAGGGATGATTTGGGGGAATTAATTTAATTGCAAAGAGAAACAGCAAGGCTCTGTAACCCTTCCAGTATGGCATGTTCTGTGCTTCTGGGCCCAAAAGCAGGGCCAAACAGGGGGTAGGGTATGTATTGGAAGGTTTCTCTTTCACAAGAGAAGAAAGTGAGTTGGCCATAAGAATTTTTAAGAAGAGATCAGTGATGGCACCACAGATTTGTTTTTTTTTTTGTTGTTGTTTTTTTTTAAAGATTTTATTTATTCATCTTTAGAGAGAGGGGAAGAGAAGGAGACAGAGGGAGACAAATATCAATGTGTGGTTGCTTCTCACGCACCCCGTACTGGGGACCTGGATGGAAACCAAGGCATGTGTCCTGACTGGGAATCGAACTGGCGACCCTTTGGTTTGCAGCCCATGCTCAATCCCCTGAACTATACCATCCAGGGCTGTTTTTTTGTTGTATTGTGTTTTTTTTTGTTTTGTTTTAAGAAAGGGAGAGACAATATGGCAGTGGTAACTGAAGCCACATGCTATATTTGGCATTTGTTCCATATTTGCTTGGTTGAACTGAATTTTCTGCTAAAAGTTTGTAATTACTATTTTGGGGATGGGCAACATACCATTCTGAGTTGTACAGAATGAGCACACAGCTGTCATCTTCATTTTCCCCCAAAGGCTATTAACAGCTTGTCTTAAAGGGAAGGATTTTATTCTGCTACATGGATCATGAGTAAAGCAATCATGAATTATATCAATATTGGGAGGATACTCTGCATTCTGCACATGTGTATGATTGACACCCTTTCTGGACACTAATAATGATTCCTAGAGTTTCCAGCCTCATCTGGAACTTCCTAAGGGTTCTGAAGATGAAATTTGCATCGACTACAGCAACTATAATCTATGTTATACTTCTAACATCAAGATTTCTTTTTAAAAATCCAAGATAAACTCCAATGGCAATTTCAATTGTGTTGTTCTTTCATATTTTAGGGCATCCAGACCCCCTATCCTTGTGAGCCTCTTGACTCCCTCCTTAATTTCCCATGGGTCCCCTGAACCCAGACATTTTCAGTCATGATTCTACTACCTCCAGGCTGCCCAGGTCCTTTCTCTGTTAAAATGCCATACCTAAGTATGTCCTTTCCAGGCACTGCTCCCACTTTCCAATCACCATCCCCCCTTTATGGTCCCTCAACCTTAAATTATCCATGATGACAGATTTCCTTAGGGAAAGGTGCCCACTCAACTCCCTCTGTCAGTCAACAGAAGGGGCCAAGTCCTTTCCTTTTGTACACCTGTCATCAGGGTCAGTGTGGGCTAGGGGAAAGGATGCAAGGTCACAATAACTTGAAGAGGGTTTTTATTTACTGTCAGCATGGCAAGGGACACTCCCTGAAAACTAATCCACAACTTTCCTTATACCCAGGCACCCAACTCAATGTCTCTGGGAAGGATTCTTTTTGTATCTGCTCCCCCCCACACACACCCACTGGCCCTCCTGAATTACAGTAATATATGTTCACGTTGTTTAGCTTCCCTAAGAAAGCACAGGCCTCTGAGACAGAACTTCCAGACCTGGTGTTTCTCTCCTGCCTGCCTAGGGCAGACTGTCTACAAAGGGCCTTTGCATTGCCTTTTTCCTTCCCTCTTTGAATCCTCTGCATGGCCGGCCTCCAGTGAGGTTTCTGCTCTTGTGGCCGGTTGTGATGCTTGTGGTGCTGGGATACCCAGGATGATGAAGGATTGCACTGCCCTGCACTGCCCCCCTCCCCCGCCGCCATGAATGAAACTGTTTCCTGTCCCCCCACACCACTGGGAGTGACTAGGCTTCTTGTTGGCTGGGCTGTGGGTGCTCCCCAAAGAGAAGCACCCACACAGCGGTGCCATCTCCCTATAGGAGCCAAGACCCTGGGGTCAAGAGCATAGGGTTCTCAAGTTGAGCACCTCCTGCAGTTTGTGGAAGCCACAGGAGGAGCAGAGGACCATCTCTCAGAACTTGACCTTGCCTCCCATGTCTCAAGGGGTCACTGCACAGGGCCTGTGACTGGGAGCCCAATCCCTGGGAGTGAGGTGCAATGTCAGGGTTCCATGCTTCTTGTTGAGCAGGAACTGCAGCCCTACCGGGCCCTGGACCTGAATGAGTTGACACCAACAAGGGCCTCTTTGCACTTAAAGGCTTGCCCAGCTTCTGGGATTTGAAACAAGAAAAATATTGCTGTATCACCCTGTTTGTGCAGGACCTTGCTATTCGCATAGACACTTCTTCAGCATCTCATGGATGCCTCAGGATAGCCATATCAGGTGGGTTTTTCATAAACTGTAAATTCACCTTCTTCCTCCTTCATTTTTCCTGCCCTGCTGGTTTTATCATTCACTGAATTGCAATCACTCCGCCAATAAAAAGTCTTAGCAGTAGATGTGTCTGAGAAAGAAAAAGAAACATACTCATGCATCTTGGTTAAGAGTTACAGAGCAGGAACATCCTCCCTAGTGAGCCAACAGTAGAGTTTCAGGGAAAATCCTTTACATCTATGAGTGTATTATGGAGTCAGAAACCCAATTTACCAAACAGATCATGAAAGTATACTTATTTTAAAAGACATTTATTTCATAAAGATACTTATTTCATAAAGTCACTGAATCTGAGTATGGATTTGTTCAGTTTCTCTGGGTTTTCAAATAGGAGTTTATAGGAAAAAAGAGACTCATTCTGTCCCATAGCTAATTAGTGACCAAACCTAGGACTTGGGGCCACTCTTTCTGAGCCTCAAACTCATTATGTGAGCCTCCCTGAGATGGAAGGGTTTGCATCCAGGCCACTCATCAAACACTAAGTAGAATGGAAGGAAAAGAACGTCTTGAAGATCAAGGGTGCAAAGCCACAGTATATTAACAACCAACTAAACCTCAGATAAAGTACCTCTGAAATGATTATATGCTGCAAAGCAGTCAAAGGGGAAACAGGACCTCAATTCCTTAAAGAAGATTTATGCATAAAAGGTCTAGAAACATCTAACAGCATGTTCTGGAGGAGTGAACAGGAGCTGTCAGAGGGGAAAAACCAGACTCCCGATTGAATTCTTTCTGGCTCTGGGATCGCTTACAAATTATTTACCATATTTTGTCATGTATAATGCTCAGTTTTGTCCCAAATTTTTGCAGGAAAAATAAGGATGTGCATTATACATGGGTAGTACTAATTCCATATCTATATACCATAAAACAAACAGTTTTCCCCCAAAATTTGGGCCAAAAATGTGAGTGCACACTATACACAGCAAATTAAAATAACTTTCTTCAGCCTCTATAACTCATCTCAGGTGATAGAATGATGCCAATACCTGAATTATTCCCAAAGAGTCCACTGAGATCATCCAATCAGTCCCCATATCTGCTCTGTTTTATCCTAAATATATTTTGAACTCTCCACTTTTCTCTATCCTCACACTTCTTTCTTTAGTTCATCTTTCCTTCTGGTCTCCCCCAGGCTGCATTCCTTTCATTCCACTCTCTACATTGTAGCCAAAGAGATCTTTCTAAAAAGTAAACCCAGTCATGTCACAAATCTGTTTACAACGCTTGCATAACTTCTTATTACACTCAGGATAAAATCTCAACTCCTTACCTTGGTCTACAAGGCCCTTCATGGTCAGGCACATGTCTGCCTCTCCAGGCTCATCTCACACTGCTCCTCTCAAATTCCAGGCTCCAGATGTCAATAAACTAGTAGCCATTTCCCAGTGAGCCAACTTCTCTCGCCTCTGGCCTTTGCAGTAGCTTGTTCCTCTACCTAGAACACTCAGCCCCTTCCAATACCCCCTTCCCTCCCTCTAACCTTGTAATCCTCCAGAATTCTGTCTATATTACCCACCTGGGAGACTCTCTCCCAATTTGAACTGCTCCTCTGTGTCCAGCCCCCTCCAGCACCCTATGCTTCTTTCTTCTTAGCACTCATTACTCTGATTGAAACTGCCTTCTGCTTTGTTGGTTTCTCCCACTCAGTTTTACAGGACTGTGTCTTACTCATGTTGAGTGAATGATGAATGCTTAAATACTTTGTAAACTGCAACTTGCTACACAAGTGTTAAGTATTATGTAATATTACTGTGTTCCAGTTGGTTATTAAATATTGTTGGCCTACTCACCCATTTGACAACCAGCATCACATTTCAATGACATCATTCTGGTTCCTTCTTAAGCCCTATACTAATAAAGACTACCACTTACTGAGCATTTGAACTGAGCTAGGTTCTGTGGTAAGGTTTTAGGTGTATGATCTTATTTACTCACCATCATGACAACCTTATGAGCTAGGTCCTATTATAAGCATCATCCCCATTTTTCAGATGAAAAAAACTAAGGCAGGTTCAAAGAGATTAAGTTGTTTGTCCAACATCAAATAGCCAGTTTGTGAAACCAAATACTTTGAGTTCAAGATCCAAACCTTGCCTTGGTTGGTGTGGCTCAGTTGGTTGGGCATTGTCCTGCAAATCAAAACATCACCTCAGGGCACATGCCTAGGTTGTAGTTTCAGTCCTTGGTCAGGGGCAGAAAGAGAGGCAACAAGTTGATGCTTCTCTGTCACATCCATGTTTCTCTACCTCTCTTTCTGTCTCCTTTCCCCTCTCTCTAAAGAAACAAAAAATAGATAAATAAACAAATAATTATTTTTAAAAAGATGCAAACCTTGATTCTAATCATCTCTCAGTTCTGCCAAAGTCTTCATGTAAGGGCACTATTAATAGAGTGAACAGTCACTTCACAGAATGGAAAAAAAAACATTTGCAAATGATGTATCTAATAAGGTATTAATATCCAGCATATATAGAGAACTCTTAAAACTCAACAACGAAAACCCAAACAACCTGATTTTTAAAGTGAGCAGAGGACTTGAAAAGACTTCCACCCAAAGAAGATATACAAATGGCCAGTGTGCACATGAAAAGATGTTCAACATCACTAATCATTAGTGATATGCAAATCAAAACCACCTCATACCAATTAGGATGGCAATTATAAAATGAAAAAAACATAAAATGACAAGGTTGGAAATGAAATAGCGAAATTGAAGCCCTTATTCATTGCTGGTAGGAATGTAAAATGGTGCAGCCACTGGGGAAAACAGGATGGCAGTTCCTCAAAAAAATTAAAATTAGAATTACAATGTAATACGGCAATTTCATTTCTGGGTATATACTCAAAAGAAGGAAAAGCAAGGTCTGGGACAGTTATTTGTACATGTTTATAGCAATATTATTTACAATAGCCAAAATGTGAAAGCAACATAAGTCTTCATTAATGGGTGAATATATAAGCAAAATGTATATATGAGAGGGGATGCAAAAAACCTGGAATTTATTTATTAAAAAATTGTGTATTTATTCTTACATGTTTAATCTTCAGTCACCTTCAAAAGACTCTCCATTTGATGCAATACACCTATCAAGATGTTTTTTCCACTGCTCCAAACAGTTTTTAAACTCATCAATTTTGATGCCTTTTAGTGCTTCTGCCATGTTTGTTTGTTTGTTTGTTTGTTTCACACTGGCAAAATGTTTCTCTTTGAGAGAAACAACAACAACAAAAAGTCTCTTGGGGTGAGATCAGGTGAATAAGGAGGGTAGGGCATGGGGATCATGCTGTTTTTTGCCAAAAACTGCTGAACACTCAGCGCAGTGTGGGCAGGTGAGCTCATAAATCACCCATCATGAAATGGGCAAACACACTGAAAGAGTCTTCAGAAATATTCAGTGAAGCCTGATGCAGCCTCTCACAACAATGCCAGCTAGTACACTGACATGGATGGGTTCCTAGAACACTCACCTAGTGGGCGAAGTAAATACTGTAAGGGACCCATCCTCCAGAAGACAATTTCATTTGTTTAGGTCGCCTCTCACACATAGTGTACAATGGAATATTATTCAGCCTTTTAAAGAAAGGAAATTCTGACACATGCTACAACATGAATGAACATTGAGGACATTATACTAAATGAATTAAGTTAGTCACAAAAAGACAAATACTGTAAAATTCTACTTACTTTTGGTACCAATTTTAGAGACAGAAAATAGAACGGTGTTTGCCAGGGGCTGGAGGGAGGGGAGAACAGGGAGTTGTGTTTGTACAGAGTTTTGGGTTTGCAAGATGAAAAACAGTTCTGGAGATGGGTGTTGTAGTGGTTGCATAATAATGTGAATGTACTTAATATCACTAAACCTTGCACCTAAAAATGGTTAAAATGGTAAATTTTATGTTTTGTATATTTTATCACAATTTATTAAAGATCCAAGATTTTAACCAATTCTCAGTCCTGCCAAAGTCTCCAGATAATTTCCTGTGATGAAAATTTGCTGCTTTCCCTCCAGACAACCTGTCTTTTTTTTCTTTTTCCTCCTAAAACTAGACTGCCCTTTTCAAAGATCTTTGGAGCCTCCACATTGGTCAGTGCCCCTGATGAGGGCAGGACCCAGCCTAAGGTTCTAGCTTACTCTCCTCCAGGGAAGAAAATGCCTCTATGCCAAAGGCAGCCAGCACACATTTTACTCACAACAGTCAGCAGATGGCTGTGGATGCTTTCTGTTCCCAGAAATCACATCGGACTAATTGCACTGTGCATTTTCCATCACTGGTAGCTAATCCCAACAGTAATGTTGGGCATCATTATTAATAGGCCAAGGACAGACAAAAAGAAGGGGGAAATGGATTGGACTGAGTCACACAACAAAGTTAGAACTCCAAGCTCCCAGCAACTAACCTCGCCCTAGGCTCTGTCCCACACACCTGGCAGCTCCAGAGACTTGCTGACTTTTGTACTCTGGGCAATAAACTCTCTGGCTATCCAAGCGGGTCTAACTTGTTTTGCAGAGAAATAAAGCAAAATTCTTCCTTGGGATAGTATCTTCTGATCTTTCTGTTTCTACTGGTTGGCAGGAAACCTGAATGACCTTGAACATATCATTGAAAATCTCTGGATCAGTTTTTCCTTCAGTAAAATGTAAACAAGAATTATTGATGCCCACCCCCAGAGAAACTGTGGATGAGTTAGGGAGAGAAGGATCAGGGGGCACTTATCCAATCTATTCTGCATTATGCTTTACACAGGTGAACTCCAAACCTGGCAGCACATCATTATCACATGGTTAGCTTTAAAAATACAAATTCCTGGGTCTTGAAGAGCTCAGCTTACTTGGACTCTTCCTCCATTCTCCTGGCCACGTGGCTGCAAATGTGAAGGGAGGGCCCTTGGGTTGACAAGCAGGGTAGTCTTTAACTTTTCTATTTAAATCCTCTCCAACCTCATTTAAAGGTACCTTCTCTACAAGATGGGGAGCATTACAGTCTGTCTCCTTTGAGCTCTCACTTGGACACACTGTTCATCAATTGGCATTTCTCACATGCTACCTGTTATTTTTACTTAACTCTTTCAAGTCTTTGCCTCTTGTATTCTCAGTTAGCTACTGGAGGATAAGAACTGTGTCATTCCCTTCTCTTTTTGCCCCTACAAATTTCAGCTCTATTAGCCCGTTATATATATTTAATGAATGTTTGTTGACTTGCAAATCTTGTAATTAGGAAATCTGGAATAATCTGGTGTTCTGTCTCCTTTGGAAGCCTAACAGTCACATGGAGACAACTTTAAACAAAGAGACAGGAGCCTTAGCTTCCAATCCTGGCTGTGTCACAAGCTCCCATTGTGACCTGCAGCAAATTGCTTGCCTTTTCTTGCTGTCAGTTCCCTCATTTGTGAAACCAGGGTTGATCCATAAAAGTTTCCTTAGCACTGGGTTTGGGTTACTTACTCTAGATAGCAAGGAGCAGCCTTTTTCATGTCAGTGCTGTTAATGCCCACAATGACTTTTTTTCCTTGAAGGACTGCCTAATTGATGGATCCCCCCTCCAGTATATAAAATGAGAAACACAACAGACAGTAAGTGCTTTGGCCAAGCTTCCATGTATAGCATATGTGCATTGTATGTGTGGGTAGCTCATTCTTCACCCCAGGCCCCTGGCTTTGATTGGATTCTTCCATCCTGGAACTGTTTAGCAGCCCTTCCCAAGCATAGGACTGTCAAAACTTAATTATGTCCATGCCCACTTTCTCCTTTGTGATTGGCACAGGGGAAATGTGTGACATTCCTCTTGTCCCTCTGTACATTCCCATCCAGGACCATAATGTCCATTGTCATGTTCAGTACAATCTCTTCAAATACTGTCCTTTGAGGAGATGAGAGACACAAGACACTAATAATCCTTGCCCTCATGGAACTTCCAGTCACCCTGGGAAGTGGAAACAAGAATATGTGTGGGGGAAATGTGCTACCATATGTGAGGGACGACTTGGGAGTCAAGTGCTGCTTTGATGCATTTCTAATACCTAGAACAGTGCCTGATACATAGAAGAGGCTCAACAAATACATAAAAGTAGGTGAAATGGCTATGGTTTTCAAACTTTTTAGTTTAGAAGGGAATGCTTTCTTTAATTAAACAGATGGATGTAAGGCTGCCCTGGTAAGAGGAGCTAGAGTCGAGCCATCTGGGCTCCAGAGAGGTTCCTCAGAGCCCCATTACCTACTGCAGTCAATTGACAAGGAGTCAAAGATCAACTTGCTCTTTTTCCTGGTTAACTTTAGCAAAATAAGTGGAGGTTTGAAGACTCTGGTCCTTCAAATGGAATATTTGCATCTGAAAAAGTGTTGTCAATCTCTCTTCTCCCCTCCTTCTAGGGAGCTCCAATTAATAGGGGCAAAGGGGAGGAAGTGTTGAGTAAAAAAACTTCTGAGTTGGTCTATAAATGTATAAGAATGTAATGCTTGTTAACTTTAAATAAAGAAGGAAAGAAAACCACTGTGGTAATGTTTTCCAGTATTCAATAGAAAGCCATTTGGGACTTCCGGCCAAGATGGAGGCATAGGTAGACGCACTGTGCCTCCTCGCACAACCAAGATAGGGACAACAACAATATAGAAACAAAATAACAACCAGAACTGACAGAAAATTGAAATGTATGGAAGTCAGACACCCAAGGATTTAAAAATAGACACGTTCATCCAGACCAATAGGAGGGGTGGAGTCGGGCCTGGCGAGGGACGTGAAGCAGAGAGCTGAGCAACCCTGGCGGCGTGCAAGTCCACAGCAGGCAGACCCTGGGCGCACAAGTGGCGGTGGCTGGTGGGCCCCGGCCAGGGGGCGGCAACCGGCAGACCCAGCGAGGCGGCCATTGTGAAGCAAGGCACTGCACGCAACTCAGGGTCCCAGCGCCGGGAAATAGAGCTTTGGGGCACTGACTGAAAAGGAAGGTCCCGCAGGGTGCACAGGCCCACCCACACTGGAATTGGTGCCAGAGGGGCCCAGTTAGCTTGCGGAAAGCAGTGAAGGGGTCTGAGGTCCTACAGAGAGCAGAGCAAGCGCCATTGTTCCTTCTCGGACCCCGCCCCCACATACAGCCTCACACCCCAGTGACTGGGGTGCCCCGCCCTGGTGAACTCCTAAGGCCCCGCCCCACACGTCCAAAAAAAAAAAAAAAACCCAGCAAAAAGATGGCTCAAACAGAAGAACAATTGAAAGCCCCAGAACCCATCCTTTTAAGCGAGCAAGAGACAGCCAACCTATCAGATGCACAGTTCAAAGCACTGGCAATCAGGATACTCACAGAATTGGTTGATTTTGGTCACAAATTAGATGAAAAAATGCAGGCTACAATAAGTTTAATGAAGAAAAATGCACAGGGAACCAATAGTGATGGAATGAAAGATGGGTCTCACATCATTGGAGTGGACCAGAAGGAAGAAAAACAATATACAACCAGAAAAGAATGAAGAAATAAGAATTAAAAAAAACGAGGAGAGGCTTAGGAACCTCTGGGACATCTTTAAACATTCCAACATCCGAATTACAGGGGTACCAGAAGGGGAAGAGGGAAAACAACAAGTGGAAAAGTTATTTGAACAAATAGTAAAGGAGAACTTCCCCAATCTGGCAAAGGAAATAGACTTCCAGGAAGTCCGGGAAGCTCAGAGAGTCCCAAAGAAGTTGGACCCAAAGAGGATCACACTAAGGCACATCATAATTACATTAGCCAAGGTAAAACTGAAGGAGAGAATCCTAGAAGCAGCAAGAGATTAGGGGACAGTAACCTACAAAGGAGTTCCCATCAGACTGTCAGCTGATTTCTCAAAAG
>JAPYXV010005477.1:0-10505 GCA_028533065.1 Trachops cirrhosus | reverse complement strand
AAGAAAGAAGGAGCTCATACCCTTTGCAACAGCATGGATGGAGCTGGAAAGCATTATGCTAAGCGAAATAAGCCAGGCAGTGAAAGACAAATACCATATGATCTCACCTTTAACAGGAACCTACACAACAAAACAAAGAACCAAGTAAAATATAACAAAAGACACTGAAATAGAGGACAGGTTGTCAGTGACCAGAGGGGAGAGGGGAGGGAATTTCAGGGGAGAAGGGAAGGTTTTACAGGAACAAATATAGAGGACACATGGACAAAACTAGGGGTGTTGGAAAGGGGAGGAAGGAGGGGAGGAATGGGTGGGTGGGCTGGAATGGGAATAAAGGATAGAAACTGTACTGAATAAACTAAAATAAAAAAATTAAAAAAATGTGAATGAGGAACCAGATTCCTCAGAGGTATTATGAAATGAATTGGAGAGTAAGTTAATAAAATGAAGAGCCATTGAAACCTATATAAACAGTGCTCAAGAAATATGACTCTTTCAGGTACATTTTGATTGACCAGAAAGATGATGAGGTGAACAAAATGCATCCTGTAGCTTTTCATTGATATGCCTCTGTGAAGACTCAAGCATTTTCAAAGTTTTAACAAACTAAAGAAAAATCAGAAAATTAACACATTGACAGCCAACAAATGTTTATTCAATATCTACACTGTGCAGTATATTCTATGAAGAAATTATACCATGTTTCACTTGATCTTTGTGATGCAATGTGGAGTAGTTTTTGCTACCTACATTTTACATATGTGAAAGGGTTCAAAGCTAAAAAGTGACTTTAGATTCTTCATTACTCTTCCAATAGCAGCAATCTTTGTGAAAAATTGAAAATTTTCTGAAAGTTTTGACAGTAAATATATCTGTTAACTAATCCAACAATTAATCAGCACCCTCTATGTGAGAGGTGTTATATATAGGGCATGTAAAAGATGCAAAGAAACTTGATTGCTTGCTTCCCCTGGGGTAGTAAAATATAAGATAGTAAGGGTTAAAAATGAAAGAACTTGATCATGGAAATTTTAGATCATATCAAGAACAGAAAAAAATCAACATCACCAAGAAAATAATGCACCTGGAAGCAGAGGAGCAACACAGAAAATTTTAGGATAATGGAATATCAATTTTAAAAGGGCTTGAGAAATGCATAGTATTTTAATATTGGGGCAACATCTCAGGTGAAATTTTCAGGGAGAGCAGTCATTTGGTTTGGGTTTGGAAATCCTGGGATGATGGTCATGCCAGAAGAGGAAGATGATCT
The DNA here is from genome assembly GCA_028533065.1 of Trachops cirrhosus. Taxonomy (NCBI): domain Eukaryota; kingdom Metazoa; phylum Chordata; class Mammalia; order Chiroptera; family Phyllostomidae; genus Trachops; species Trachops cirrhosus. The sequence goes on along the minus strand of JAPYXV010005477.1, from coordinate 9,235 downwards.
CTGATTAAAACTTTGAGCTGCAGAGTGATGAGCATCAGAGTAGCATTACAGGAGGAGAATTTTAGAGCCTGTGTGGTGGACAGACTTCTGTGGTTGGGGAAGCTACCAAAAGGAGTAAAACCAAAAAAGAACTTTATTTTTTTCCCAAGGAGTAAGAAACTGCAATAGGTTCAATTGTGACCCTTAAAGAGATATGATGAAACCCTAATCTTTGGTACCTGTTAATGTGACCTTATTTAGAAATTGGGTCTTTGTACATGTAATCAATTTAAGATAAAGTAATATGGTTGGGCCCTAATCCAACATGACTGGTGTCCTATAAGAAGAGGGACAGTTGGCCCTGGCCAGTGTAGCTAAGTTGTTTGGAACATCATCCTGAAACTGAATGGTTGTGGGTTTGATTCCCTGTCAGGGCACATACCTAGGTTGCAGACTCCATACTTGGTCTGGGCACATATGAATCCTGGTCCTAGTGTGTATGGGAGGCAACCAATTGATGCTTCTCTCTTGCAAAGATGTTTCTATCTTTCTCTTCCTCCCTCCTTTCCTCTTTGTCTGCAAAAAAAAAAAAAAAAAAAAAAAAAACAATGAAAAAATGTCCCTGGGTTAGGATAAAAAAAAGAAGAAGAGGAGGAGATGGGAATTTGAACACAGACACATTGAGAACACTATGTGATGACAGAGGCAGAAATTGTAATAAGGCTTCACAAGCTGAGGAATGCTTAGGAAAGAGGACACTTACCTGAAGCCAGCAGAGTCATGGACCGATCCTCCCTCAGAGACCTCCAGAAGCAACCAACCGTAGTGACACCTTGATTTCAGACTTCTAACCTCCATAACTGTGAAATCATACATTTCTGTTCAAAGTCTCCAGTTTCTCAGGAAACCAATATAGAAGCCATGGTCATTCTCTTCTTCCAGATTAAGATTCCACTCCATAGAAATAATTTCTTTTTTCTGCGTCAAAGGAGATGAAAGTTGTTTTGAGATAGGAGAACTAGAAGGAAAATAGAAGTGGAACAGAAAGCTTCCCTTTAATTAATGAAAGCAACCAAAACAGAGTGAAAATATCATAATGTGTGGGTCAGAGGATGGACTTTGAAATCTGGCAGTCTTAAATTCAAGTTCCAGCTTTGCTACTTTACCTCATTAGGAATCTTCTGTGTTTTTGATGTGAGCCTCAGTTCCCCTATCTGTTTGATAATAAAGATAACAGGTTTTATTTCAAGATGTTGCTGTGAGAATTAGAAGTAATGTAAGTAAACACCAGCATTGCATTTGATGTGGTACTCAACAGCTGACAGCCAGAAGTACTATGGTACCATTTATACTACCAAAGGAGTATTTATGAGATGGAAAAGGCTCTCCTAGAAGCTCAGAAAAGCTACGGGGCCTTACATAAACTACAATTCTGGATGGTTTTATTTAAAGTCTAGATGCCCAGGCCAGGCATTATTTTTTCCTAGAAACTACCCCAGATTCTCATTCCTCTGTTTCCTTCTCCTGGTTGCAGTCAGTGTCATTTTGGCCTTGGCAGGAGCTGGTGATGAGCTTCTGGGAGGTTCTGTTGTCTCTGTGATTCTCTTCTACAAATTTTAGGCTAGATTTATTATCTCAGTTCACTCACCTATGACAGCCTCATTGTGTATATGATAGAATTCTCAGTCTTTCACCCATTTTTATTTGAGTCCCCATCCCTTGCCAATCACTCTTTCTTGTCTGTCAGCTTGGGCTTATCGACATTCAATCTTAGTAATGCACACATAAAAGTATGAGAGTTTGAATACACTCTTTATAGTGACCAAGACTCATACATGGTTAAATGTTAGGTGGGTTGGCAGATGGGCTTTGGCCTCCTCTCCTCTGCTGCACCCAGAATGCAGGAGCCAAACTAGAACTCAGCCATCTCAGCCTTGTGCCCAGAAACCCCAACTGATGCCTGGCTGGGGAGAGACTTGGCTTTATGCCCTCAAATAATTCCTTATTTTGGTGTGTTTTGTAAATGTGGAGTGGCAGTTTAGGGACAAATAATTCTTTATACGGGAAAGTGTTTATCAGAAGCTCCAGACAGTTCTGGAGAAAATAACTAGTTTGGTCCTGTCCCTCTACCGATAGTATGATTTCCCATGAGTTTTTCCTGGCATGCACTGTTGCATTCAGCAACCGCGAGAACAGATGCAGGAGACTTTCAGGGTTTCAGAGATGTTACTTTATTGGCCAAGTTTTACCTGCGCAGGGGCGGACTCTCAGAGTGTCCGAAGGCATGGTACCCGCAAGGGCTGCAGACAAGAGTCGCACCCCGAGCGCTTACAGCCAAGTCCTTATATATGGGTGGGCAAGCAAGCATTACTCAGAAGCAGACGTGGCAGTTAGCCATTCGCTTACAAAGTCCGTAGGCGGGAACAGGGTTGGGGACTGGCTCAACAGAGGTAGCTTTACAAACCAAACATGTTAGGTTGCATCTGTTTACAATCCTTTGTTCTTGCTAAGTTTTCCTTGCTCCTTACATGCACAAATATTTTAATTTTATAAGTTGCTTCTTGGAGATGGGTTTCCTCCCTGAACCTTACTTCCCACTTGGCTACATTCAGAGAATTTTGACCACATCATAAGGAAGATTTTCTATTATCCAAATGGTTTAAATTTACAGAACGATGTAGAAGAACTTGAGGACCTCAGATTCTCTTTGGTTTCTGCCTTTAGGATTAAAAATTCTGTTGGTCTACCCCACCAAGTAATGACAGTAGGTCTGAACTATAGGAGCAAAGCAACTTCTAACACCACATTAATAAGGCAATAGTAAATGCCATGATGACTCTGGATTCCTCAGAGAAGAGGAATTCCAGTGAAGAGGATTTCTGAGGAGAAGAGGGCAAAGGAGCTAGAAGAAGGAGGCTGATCACTCACTATACACAGAAGTCCTATGGAATTCTCTGCCTCATCGGGAGCTCTGGGGGTCTGTGTTTTCACAAAACCCCCCAGGTGACTGATGTTTCTGTGAGTTCAAGAATCACTGATACACACTAATACTGGCAAAAAAAAAAGATGAATTAGTCCTGAAATCATGAACAAAAATAATGAATAGGTGTCACCCTTACTGATTTGATTCAACAGGGCTACCTCACAGGTCGAAAACTTGCATTGCCATATCTCCATCTGCTGCTGCTGCCAGTCTGGTGAACATACACCTTGGTAAGGTAGCTATTTAGTCTATTTTTTAATGTTACAAATAACAAGGTAAATGAGTGTATACAAGACGAATCACCTCACGTGAACATTTTGTTTAAAATACATTACACTGATGGAAAGAAATGACTTGCAATTATAAATTGGACCTCTTCTGATATAATATTTTTAAAAACTACTTCATTTCTTAAGAACAGATATTAATATATAGAATAATGATATAATATAATGTACATTTACATAATTATTTGGAGATATAGTATTAAATATTTCATGCTGAGTTAATTTGGATTTGCTTTATAAATGACATAGGAAGGCCTATGGATCTGCCTATCTTTCGGTCACTACTATGCAGAGGTGCAAAACTAGTGTATATACCACAATAGCCAACCAGAGATTAATAAGATAAAGGGTAAACCAAATTAAGAAGAAATCACTTGAATGCCTGGGGACACACCAACTTCCTATTTAATGAATTTATTGAACATAGGTTATTGTTGATTAATGAAATGAAAATTTATGGTTCACATTGTTATAATTGGAAATTTAAAACATCAAGGAAATTACAGAGAGGAAAAATGGATGATATAACAGTTCTCAACTGTTGCTCACTTTGCTCACTGGCAAAGGCCTTTCATATTGATTTTTCCAGTTTTGCACAGTCTAGGAGCAGGACTTCAGTCAATATGCACTTTTCTTTTGTATAGATAATTTTAGTGTATAGCAATCTCATGATTTCTCAAAATGGCTGTGCTTACTAATAATATATATTCTGAAACAAACCGGCATACCAAGTGCTATTATTCCTTCTCTATTTTGGAATGAGAGGAGTTAAAAATTATTTTTCAATGATGGTTGACCCAAAATGATTGGCATTTGGCTTTAGTATAAATTTTTGATCTTACAGTTCAAAATAGGCATTTCTGAACTTGAATTTTATATAGCATGTCATGCAAAACATGGATCCCTAGCCTAGAAGTTTTCAGTTGGCTTACAGTCATCTCTCCAACCCTGGATTATGCCCTTCTCTACCTCACTCAAGCATACACTAGCTATTTATTCAATGTTGATAATTATAGCAGTTATTATAATATTTTTATATTCCTAATTCTGTCCTATTTTTTCTCATGTTACTCTTTACATTTTTAATGTCAGGATAAAAATTTGAGGGAGCAATAATTTTAAACATTTGGGACAGGGCTTTAAAGCATTTTGCTCATATTACAAATATACTTAAGTAAATATTTCATGTTATGAATAAAAGCAGATCTATATGTTCAGTTGAATATTGTGCTTCTCCCATCTTTCTCCTACAAAGATATCCATGCCCTAGTTTCTGGAACCTGTGAACCTGTGAATATTCCCTCCCATGGCAAAAAGGATTTTGCAGATTTAAATACAAGTTAAGGACTTTGATATAGAGAGATTATCCTATATCATTCAAGTGGCTCAACCTAGTCACTTGTAAATGGTCTTTACAAGTGGACAGAGAGGGAAGTGTGACTTTAGAGAGAGACCACAGAAAGATGTGGTATTTCTAGATTAGATTAAGGAGGAAGAAGAAGTCAAAGAATACTGTTGATCACAGGAAGCTGGAAAGGATAAGGAAACAGATTTCCTGAAGCCTGCAGAAAGGAACGTAGTACTGCTGACACCTTGATTTTAGCCCTTTTGAGGCCTGTGTCAGACTTTAAACATATAAAACTGTAAGGTGATAAATTTGTGTTGTTCTAAACCACTGTTTGTGGTAGCTTATTATAGCAACAGAAAAGTAATACAATAGAGTAAGACTTTAGGACAGTAGTGTCAAACCCTTTTCACCATGGGCCACATGAGCCTTGCAGTTGCCTTGAAATGACTGAATGTAATTTCAACTCCTTAACAGTTAAGGAGAAGTTGCATTTATACAGTTCTAAAATTATTTTGACCATTTGAAGGCAACCATGAGGCTGATGTGGCCCCTGGTGAAAATGAGTTTGACACTCCTGCTGTAGGACATATTTTAGTAATGAAAAACTAGTGAAGAGATGGAGAGCCTTTGTTTCAACCCAACAAATCCTTAAGGACCCAAGACATGATTTTTCCAAAATGCTACATGATCATCATAGTTGCCCATCAGAGTGAAAAGTATATAGAATTCAGACAGTAATCTCCTTTGCAAATTTGCTTCTCTGTGTATTTTGCTATGTTCACTCTCAGATTTTGTGAGGTAATAGGGAAGCATGTCTCCTTTTCTTCCTTGACCTCATCTTCACAAGATTATTAAAATTTGAGCAGAAATGTTAGCATTCTTTTCTTTTCCAAGTTAACATTCTTCATTGATCTTAAGTGTTTTTGTGATATAGAATTCTACAGCTCTCAGAAGTTGAGTGTAGAAGTCCATAATTTTGTTCCAGGGAACAATGTGTTTTTATACTGGTTGTTGCTCAGTATAGAATCATGAGAACATAGTTTTCGTTTTTTCTTTCTTGTCTTTGATCTCAGCTTTTCATATCTTATTGTCTCCTTATCTCTCTAGAATTTGTGATAAATTTATAAGTTATAATATAGCATCGACTAATGCTACCAGTAACACTGTATAATGTTGTTCGTTGTTTTCAAAATGCTTCTTCTTGCCACCGTCAACCTAAACTGAGCCTGAACCCCTTCCCTTTCACCCACTTTCATGGGTGCCCTCAAGTAGTTAGAGATAAACTTTGTTCCTCCTTTTGGTTACAGAGTCTTAGTCCTGGGACCATCACTAGTTTCACATCAGTCATCAAAATGACAGGAGGAGTATCATGCTTACCACATTCTTAGATAATGTGAAATGAGTATGCAGATGGGCTGTCACATCTCCATTTGCCAGGAACTCTTATTACACTATTACCTTTTCTTAAAGCTCTCTGACTTCCCTATACAAGTAATTTAATGGAGATATTTTTAAAAGACAGTACTATGCTTGAGCCCAGTGGTTTTCAATCTTTAGTGAGCATTGGAGTAATCTAAATGGCTTGTTAAAACATTCTTTGTGTGTCTATAATATCTGAGATAGTCTCTCTCCATCTATTTACCTAACCCTTACACCCCAGCCCAGGTTATAGCCTGGCAGCTCTTTGTTTTCTGCTTCTGTTAAAAATTAATCACTCTGGAGAATTTATAACATGTGAAGTGATTCCTCTTAACATGGTCTTCTCTCCTTCAGGCCATTCGTTGTGATTAGTCTCCCCATTATGTGCTGTAGTTTCTGCTTCTACTATGTTTATTATATCTCCCTAGAATACACACACAGGACTTTAGATCAAGAAGACCTATTGGTGACTCTCAGGTCAGATGTTGCAAATTTCCACATGTAGAGAAACTTCTTTTTTTACCTAGAACATTGATAAGAAGAAGAATATTTGTTCTCTGACTCAACAGAAAGATACTGGCATGAATTAACAACTAATTATAAAAAGGTTTAAAAAAGGCAAGATGTTATAACAAAAATCTAACTTCTTTCTCCATTAGATGAGAGTAACTAAGAATAGCTCTAGCAGTGAAAATCATAGGAACAGGTCCAGGAGCAGCTACTGGATGTACTGATTATCCAGGGTTAGTCAGAAGGTTTGGTGCAGTGGTCCTCAGAACACTCATCTTAAGATCAACAGACTCTTGGGTAGCAGTACTTACATCTGTTATGGGACCTGTTATGGGACCACATGGACCTCTTTAGCCACATACACTCCAGAATCCAAGAGCTGGCCTAGTAGAGAACTAGATGGGGAATTGCTGATCTGTGTTAGAAAAAATTAAAAAAAAAAAAAAGAAAGTGTTTCAGGGTACTGGAACAAGGGATGACAGACTTTCCTGAAAGTTTCACATTTAAATAAAGCTACTTGGTTTATTTGAACCACTCTTTAAAAATAAGTAAAAAAAAATAAGGAAACAAACACCAAAGGGACCCGTACCTTCTATTCCACTTTCTCCTCCTGTAGCCACCTCAGATTTCACCCTTGGATATGCTTATAACCTTATTTCTGGCATGGATTTTGCTGACAAGCTCATATATTAGGACATAGGGCTCTTTTGGGGGGAAGGGTCTGTAATTCAGTTGTTGAACTATCAGCTCATTCATCAGAGTGCCCCTCTGTATTATTCATCAAAGAGTGGCCTCTCTATATTACTTTAAGTCTTTAGAACACATCAAATGAGTTTCAGTACAGGTTTTATTATTAGTGGATAATGGCACAATAGAATGAAAACAACACAGGAGATGGAGTTGGACACCCAAGATTCAAATCCTAGCCCAAACACTTGACTTATGAGAATTTTAGTTCCAACATCTGTAAAATGAAGCAGTAATATTTACCTCAAAAGATTACAATGATTAAATGGGATATTGTTTATAAAAAGCCCGTAGGTTCATGTATGAACTGTAGCAGGAGCTCAAGGGTAATAGTATACTTTCTCTGTGGAACTACCTGACATATCCATTATTTAATGCTTTCAACAGTCCTCTGAAAAGCAGGATCAGAACTAGAGTGAGGCAGGTGAGTTGAGCAGTATGAAAATAGGGTTATATTCTGTTTTTAGTTTAAAATGTGATTTTTTTTCATTATGGATATTTTTGCATTGATTTTGATTTTAAAATTGTATTGGAATACTATCATGATGTGTTTGGCACCCTCTTAAATTTTGTGCCCAAGGCTAATGCCTCACTTGTCCCATTCCTGCTGTGAGAGGGGCAGACAGGAGAAAGGAAGGATGTTTTCCGTATTTTACAGATCAAAAGTCTAAATGCAGTGACTAATGCTGCCACTGCCATCCCTTGATTGCCTAAACAGCCAGCACTATAAAGGAGATGAAGGAGTCATCTGTACAAATCACCTGCCTCATAGCTATGCTACTAACTCTTAAGAGCCTTCTAATTCATTGATCTCTCCCCAGCAACCAGAAAACACTGTGACTCCATCAGAGTTCCCAGCTGATTTATAATGTGATGACTTGTCACAGTCTATGCAACCAGCTCTATCTCATTCTGCTGCATCTTGGTGTCCTGGGCTTATGGAGGGTATAGTCTCCAGGAAAATTGAGTTGTAGCCTCCGCATTAATAGTCTCTCCTTTTGTATCTGCTTCCATATTATACAATCACCTCCTTTCCTGCTGGTAGATAAAAAGTATCAATCCCAGATGAAGGGAAGCACAGCTGTTGAAACCACAGCAAAAACAAAGCTTGTATTTTCCTCTGATGTAAGGGCCTCACTTTTATAGACTTGTTTTCCAAAGATGCAACGTTTTGCTTTTCAGTGAGATGACATGGATTCACCTTTCAATATATGTTCCCCGTCTCCCCATTCTGTACATCTCCATGTGGGTGATCAGAACTGACAGAAATGGTGATATCAAGTGCTTTGACTTGCAACCCTGAAATGAAATCCTTTTAATGTCTTTTTTGTTAAAAACAAATAATTCCTTTCATATAAGCCTGAGAATTGATATAAATGCCTGAAACCAGTGAAAGTTCTTGTTGAATAGATATTTCATCCTAATGCAGCCTAAGAGCCAGGACCTCCTTCCCTTTTCTGAGCATATATTTTAGCACTGGCAGCCCAGAAATTGCCCTGAAAGTGATTTTACAAATCAAGAAAAGGTCATGTGGAAGTGACAAGCCTATTTCTATAGGTTTTTTAAATCCCCTTTGAGTTTCAGGATGGTTCTCTGTATGCATGTGTGAACATCTGTGTGTAGATAGGTAGGTTGAAATATGATTTAGATGAGTCTGTTACACTGAGTATTCTGTTAAAATATAGAATGCTCTTTTTTCTCCTAGGGTTTGGTCCGATATAAACCTTTTCTTGTTAGACTAGTCACTTCCTCACAATGATCCTATTATAGAACTATTTTATTTCTTTTGTGTTATTCTATGTGATATTACTACTATTTTGCACACTTTGTGATTTTACATGGTTGGTTACAATCAGGTGTGATTGAAAATATTTTATAAAACATAGCATGATTAAAATACAATGAAAAAGTGACCAGGAAGATACTATGAAGACTAACATTTGGAAACAGATTCTAAGTTTT
>JAPYXV010005476.1:0-10505 GCA_028533065.1 Trachops cirrhosus | reverse complement strand
CTTCCCTTCACTTTTGGTTCCCTGTGGATTTTTCTTTGTCACTTAGTGTAACCTTTATTGCTTCCTTTATGTTGTTGCTGTACTCAATGAGTTCTTTGAGCATCCTGATCACCAGTGTTTTGAACTCTGCATCTGATAGGTTGGCTATCTCTGTTTCACTTAGTTCATTTTCTGGAGTTTTGATCTGTTCTTTCATTTGGCCATATTTCTTTGTCTCCTTTAAACAACCATTACTGCTACTGGAACTATATGAGCACTTATGTATCTTAATAGTTTGGGGCCTAAGACAAGTGTTTAGATAGGGTGATGCCCAGTCTAGGAAATCTTGAGACACCACTGAGTGACAGTTTGGTATAGTTTCCTCCAGATAGATAAAGTCTACCTTTCTGTGATGGAGGGTAATAGACTCTCCAGTAGTTTCCTATGTTCTGTAGGATGCAGTTTGTCCTGCACATGGCAAAACATGTCATTTCTGTCACTGCCCATTTTCCACTCTAAGCTGTGGCCACAAGAAGTAAACAATCTACATTCATACCCAGTAAGCATTGCTTTACCTTTAGGACTCAACAGTTAGGTCTTCTCCTAAGCATTTTCTGATTCCTCCAGGTTAAATTTCTCATGCGTCTAACTTTGTCTCCAAAAAATCAGAAGACATGACACCATTGAGCTTGAATTCTCCATGGCCTTGGCCAAGTGGTGACTGCCTTCTCCAGTCTGGGCATGTGTTATCCACTTTAAATATATGCAAAAGTAGTATTTGTTAATTATTCCTTAATAAAGCTGGGGTGGGGGAAGATTGGGTATATGTTCTCTAGTTCACCATTTGAGAAGCTTCAGTTATAGTGGGCCACTTCCTGAATTAATTGGCCCATTAGGATCTTTTATTTTGGACCTCTGATTTACATATAAGTATTTCTAAGACCTTGAATTTTCAAAAGAGATGATTTTTGTCTTTTATTCCTATTACTGAGCATATACTTGACACATAGAAAGCCTTTAGTCAGTACTCACACAATTGAATTGAATGGAGTGAAACTTCTAACTGGAGGATTTTGCCCTTTTCTACCTTTGTCCTAGATATTACTTTAATTAGATCAGGTTGTTTACGTTATGTATTATTCTTCATAGTGTAGAACATCATGGCTAAAGGAAGTTATTGACTCTTTCTGAAGACAGAGAAAGAAAAACTTGTACTTAAAGTATAGCAGGATTGATTAAAATTAGGTACGGACACTTTTCCTACCTATAACATTTGTTAGGAATGATTATCACAACATGCCGTTGCATCTTTTTATTTAAAAATCTTCCATACAATTAGTATCCACCTTGTTGAAGACAGAAGGAAGAGCAACATCAAATTCCTTTACTTGGTACGAGTCTGTGCAGTGCAGTAGTGAATGATCAGAATGTTTCATAAAGTTTTGACATCTAATGGATAAAGATATATTAACTTTCAGGCATTATAGATTTAGACAGAATTTGGGAACAAATTTCATTCAGCAGGTGCTCAACTTTTGCAAAAGAAATGTAGAATTTGTCATTTCATAATTTCTACTCTATCAAAAACAGCTGTCTGCAAATAGAACTTCATATTGTTGGCAAATTAATTACAAATGTGGGAGCAGTCCTTGTTTTATATGATTGTGATTTCTAAAAATAATTTAGATGTAAGCTACCTACAAACTGCTTTTTTTAAGTAAAAATCCTATCTTATATCTTTGTATTTTGGCATTGTGCATGAGTGTCATAGTTTAAATTCTGAAACTTCCAAGCAGAAACATGAGAAAGGGCTTATTTAGCATGGAGCAGCAGACATTTCTAGTTGATGGGGTCCTCATTTTGATTTCTGTCTCTGTGCCTCACCTCTTAACCAAAAACCAAAAAAACCTCTCGAGTTATTTAGCCAGTATAAATATTCCTCAAAGAGTGGACCCCTAATCATAAAACTTTTCTGGCACTGAAAAGTGCACTTGGATAGAAAAGATTCGCGTGGTTGATAGAAATATCTTCAAATTCATAAGGCTTTCACAAATCATGAATGCAAAGTTTGGGCCTGCTGGGGACTGAGTTGTTCCTTTGCTTTAAGAGGAAAGCAGTCCATTAGTGCACGAGGGTTATTCCCTCGGATATTCTGTTGGCATATTTTCCAGTAAAGGTGGCTTATTCTTGTTAAGTGATGGTTGTTTTACTCTGAAAGACATGCACCAAAGGCAAAAATTTAGTTTTATTCTCTTTTCACATGTTTAAACGAGTTTTGCTACAAGGAGACAGAGAAAACAGTGTCATTCAAAGCCCCCATCTCCATGCTTTGCTTTGTAGTTCTGTTCCTGTAAGTAAAACAGAGGGTAGTGTTGAAAAACATTAGTATCAGTTAAGGAAGAAAACTGAAAGGTATATCTGTTGCAGTTAGTCAGCCAATATTTACAGGCTATCTACTGTGTGGTAGAACACAGTGAGTGTTATGTTGAGGTAGAAAGGGTTCCTATATTCAGAAAACTTATTCTTGAAGAAACTACATGTAAACAGATGAAGCTGAATGATGGAAGATAAAAAATAATTTAATCATAATTGTTAGTAATTGTGAAATGAAGGGTTTAAAGTGTTACAGGAGTTCAGAGCAGAAGTAGACAGCTATGGGCTGGCTAAACTGGAGGGCTTCTTAGAAGAAAAGTTTTGAAGAATGGGTAGAATTTAGATCAGTGGAAATAGGAAGAAGTTATTTCTGCCCTTTCCTTAACTGGAATGCCAGATATGGAAGTCAGGAAGAGCAGAGTTAGTGTCATGTTAATTGTGAGCCAAAATCAGTACTGAATCATGTGGGAGAATTTTTAATTTTCATGAACTCAAGAAAACCTCTTGATGATTTCAGCATATCGTAAGCCCCCTTAATTCAGTCCTATAAAACAAAAACAAAAAAATATTTTTAAATGCTGGAAAAGAGCATAGAGAAGGCGATGCCACCCGGGATAGTCACTATGAATACAGCAATATTATATCTTTAAGCCTGTACATTTCAAGCAGTTTAGCTGCTGGAAACACTATACACAAGGAAGCCACATATCTCTGCTAGAGAAACCTTCACTTGCAGCTGCACAATAAGCTTTGGTAACTCCAGAGCATCAAATACGCTTTCAGTGATTCTGATCTTGATGTAAATTACCATTCCAAAGAGTAAAAGGTTTCCAGTATGCTTTTCTTCTTCGTTATCCTCAGAACTAAAGTGATTCTATTTTTCTCAAGATTATGTTAAAGAAGATATTATCATTCTTCTCATTGTATTCTTTTACCTCTTTTTCCTGTCCATCTTTCCCTTACTATACTTACCGTAAAGTATACCCATCGGTATATTTTAATAAATTACCTATTTAAAGTATCTAAATCTATACTCATTGGCACTTGTAATTAGATATACGTAGAGATAGAGAGACTATAAGCTTTGTGGTGAAAGGACACACACGGTCCTTGGGGAGCACGGAGTGTTTTGTAAAGCAAATCTGGTCAACTTCTGTTTGTTTTTAAACCGGAAATAATGACATCTTTTCAGGAACCTGGAGGAATCATAAGGGAAAGGCAACTGTATCAGGCAGAGTAATTTTATTTTTTTTCTGTGAAACTAAAAAATCAAGGAGGAGTTTTAGCATTATAATCTATAAAGATCTCTAATTGCAACGAGCCTTCTTTAGTATGTGTTATTTGATTTTTTAAAAAAATATGATAAAACATGTCTCTGTTAGACAATACAGAATTTGTTTTTAAAGTGCCCATAATCTTACCACTCAGAGATAGCTAATACAAATATTTCAGTATATAGGCTGCAAGGCTGTGAAAGTGAGTTTGCCCATGTGTGTGTTTTTGCTTTTTGCTTTTCTCACTTAGCAGGGTGTAGGGAATTGTTTTTAATATTACATAAACATAATTTTTGACAGATGCATGGTATTCCATTGCATGGATATACCAAATATAATTTATTATCCTCTTTTATTGGGCATTTTCCCTCTAAATTCTTCACTGTGTAGATAATACTGTGATGGAAAAATTTACATATGTGTCATTTTACACTTGTTTATTTCCTTGCATTTCTAGATGTTGAATTTTGGGGGATAACAATAGGCATATTTCTCTTGAAAGTATTTTCACATTTTAATTTCTATCATAGTATATGGGAATGCCAGTTTTTCCTTTTTTGCTAATCTTGGATATTGACAATTTTTGACAATTTGATAGTCGCTAAATATGTCTTCTTTTATGTGGAAAAATTTTAATACTAGTGAGATTTAGTCTTTTTTTTCTTATGTTTTTGGTCAGTTTCATTTTTTGTGAGTTGCCTATTGTTATCTTTTGCTCATTATTAATTGCATTATTATCTACTTATTGACATGCATATAAGAGCTCTGTATATAGTAAGGGTTTTACAAATGTTCTATTTTTTTCCCCAGTTTTAAATTTTATTATGGCTTTTTGCTGAACAAAATTTTTGGTTTATCTTTTATCTTTTTATTGTGAAATAGAGATTTACAAGAAGTTACAAAAATAATACAGTCATGTTCTTTGTGCTTATTATTGAACTTTCTTCAAAGAGAACATCACGCATATCTATAGAACATTAAAACCAGAAAATTTACATTGGTATAATGCTGTTGACTAAACTATAGAGATTATTTGGATTTCACCTGTTTTTACATACATTTTTTTGTGTATGTGTGTTCTGTAAACTTTAATCACATATATAGATTTGTGTAGCTACCACAATGAAGATGTAGAATGTTCCATCACCAGGAAAATACTTCCTGGTGCTACCCCTTTCTGGTCTCATCCTCGCCTCTTTCCTAACTCTAGGCATCCTTTGGTCTATTCTCTATATGTTTGTCATTTTGGAATGGAACCATATAGTATGTAACCTTTTGAGACTGGCTATTGTCACTCAGCATAATGTCTTTGTGATCCACCTAAGTTGTTGTGTGTGTCGATAGTTTATTCCCCTTTGGTGCTAATTAATGTTGTATTGTTTGTCCATTTACCATAATGCCTGAGTTCGAGCTATTACAAATAAAGTTGCCGTGAACATATAGATTTTTATGTGAACATAAGTTTTTCTCATAGGATAAATGCTTAGGAGTGTGATTGTTAGAATGTATGATAAATGTATGTTTAATTTAATAAGAAACTCCCAAATTGTTTTCAGAATAGCTGTACTAGTTTAAATTTCCACCAGCAGTGTGTGAGAAATCTACTGCCTCCACATCCTTATCAGCATTTGATATTGTCAGTTTTGTCTTTTTAAAATTGTAGACATTCTGTTAGGCATGTAGTGATATTGCATCTTGGTTTTGATTTTCATTTCCTTAAAGATTAATGATATTGGACTTTTTTGGTTCGTTTTTAGCTTTTTAAACTCCAGAGCTCTGTAAATCTTTTATTTGAATTCAATCTTTTTAAAAAATTATCTTTTATTGATTACAGTATTACAGTTGTCCTGTTTTTTAACCCCTTTTGCCCCCCTTCACCCAGCACCCTCCACTTCTTCAGGCAATCCCCCCACCATTATTCATGTCCATGGGTCATGCATATAAGTTCTTTGGCTACTCCATTTCCTGTACTGTAGTTTACATCCCCATACCTGTTTGTACTTCTTAATCCCCTCACCTCTTCACCCATTCCCCCACACCCCCTACTCATCCCACTTAGAGGCTAAGAGTCCTCCCCCCTGAGATATCCCTCCCGAATTTTTAGCCACCACACATGGGTGAGGGAACATCCTGTTCCGCATCTGTGCCCCTCCTACCAGTCTGGATGGATGTGGTTTCTTTAATTCCACAGGTGTCAGACTTCAGCTTGATTTCTGACAGTTCTGAGTGATGGTGGTTCTATATTTTAGTTGTAATTTTGATGTGGTTGTTTGAAGAGGCGAGCCATGTCTGCCTACGCTGCCATCTTGACCAGAAGTCAAACATTTTTTCATGTGCTAATTTGCCATTCTTATATCCTAACGGTTGTTGAAGTGCTATTCAAGTCTTTTGCCCATTTTCAAATGGATTGTTTTCTTACTGCTGATTTAGAAAGTCCTTTACACATTCTGGATAGAAAGTCTTTCAGATATGTGATTTGCAGATATTTTCCTCCATCTGTGACTCATCTTTTTATCCTGTTAATGGGGTCTTTTACAAACTAAGTGTTTTTAATTTTGATAAAGTTCAGTTACTGATTTCCTTTTATAGATCGAGTTTTTTCTAACTTTTAAAGATTTTATTTATTTGTTTTTAGAGAGAGGGGAAGGGAGGAAGAAAGAGGGAGAGAATCATCGATGTGAGAGAGAAACAGCAATCAGGTGCCTCTTGAATGCTCTGACTGGGGAACCAAACCTGCAGCCTAGGCATGTGCCCTGCTCTGGAATCTAACCAGTGACTTTTCACTTTGTGAATGACAGTTGACCAACTGAGCCACTCCCATTAGGACAGATTGAGTTTTTGATGTGATGTCTAAGAACTCTTTCTCTAGCCCTAGGGTCCAAAGATGTCCTCCTATGTTTTCTTGTGAAAGTTTTATAGTTTCATGTTTCACATTTAAATCCCTAATCCATTTGCACTGGCTTTTGCATATAGCATAGTTTTAAGTCAAGGTTCATTATTTTTTGCCAATGGATATTCAGTTGTTTTAGCACAGTCTGTTGAAAATGCTTGCTTTCCTCTGTCGAACTGATACTGCCTTTGTCAAAACTTAGAGTCTTTGTAGTGATCCATTCTGAGTTCCCTGTCCCACTGATCCGTATTTCTCTTCTCCTGCCAGCGCTACACTGTCTTGATTACAACTGCTAGATAGTAAGATATAACGTCAGATAAAGTGATTCCTCCTACCTTATTCTGTTTTTGCAAAACTGTTTTAGAATAACCTTGTCTGTATGTGTCATACTTCTTTTTTTAAAAGTTTAATTTTAGAGAGAGAGGAGGAGGGTAGAGAGAGAGAGAAACAGAGAATATTGCCATGAGAGAAACTTCAGTTGGTTGTCTCCTTCTTACACCCCTGACCGGGGATCTAACCTGCAACCTAGGTATGTGCCCTGACCAGGAATTGAACCCACAACCACCTTGTGCACAGATGACACTCCCAACCAACTGAGCCACCTGGCGAGGGCTGTGTTGTACTTTTTGTAGTGGTGGCAGCCACACCTGGCACCTCACCAGCTTGCCTGTGTGTGGGTCTTAGTCTGGCTGAGGCTGGGAGAATGTGACAGTTCTGTTTGGGAGAGCTTCTGATCGTCAAACTGAACACAGGGTGAAAGGAAGAATTTTTTAGGAAATAGGATTGATCCTAATATTAAACAAAGATAAGGTATCATTTAAAATTATTTTTGTAGAAAATTTTCCTTTAATGGTATGAATACAAGACTATTTATTACACAGTATTTAGAGTGGCATTGTCCTGCTTAAAGGCAAAGGATTAGATGGCTAAGTACTCAAGGACCCTTCTGTTGTTTTCAATTCATCCACTGTTTTCAGGGACTTGGGTTTAGGTTTCTACAGCAACCACGGTCTGGACGACATAATACCAACACTTTGTGTGCATGTGGTGTTAACTCTTATATGCCTTATACACTCCAAGTGGCAGAGTTACAGTTGCTATGGAAATCAATCTTTGGATACACTTGGTTGATACTGATGTTTCTCATAAGTGGATTTTGCTGCTGAAAGAATGTGAGGTGATGCTCTGAGTTGACCAAGAGATGCAAAGACTTTGTCAGTGCTTTCTCTAGCTGAGAATCTCACACTTGACAACTTAAGTTATACATTCACTCACAAACATACTATAGTGTGTTTTATTTTTAATGCATGAGCTTGATACTTGAAAAACAGAACTTTAAAGAGTCAGTGTCAGGACTTTGACAGAGTCCTTCTCTTGGCTAGTCTGCACCATTTCTAAAACATACTGTGAAAATTCAAAGACTACAGATCTCACGTAGTTTTAGTAGTCTTATAGTAAAGTCAGTTGTCAGCAGAAAAGTGAAGGAAGAATGCACAATTCTTCTTACGAATTATTCTAATTTAATTACAGAGTCTTGGGGTAACAGCTAATTAGAACCTTTTTCTTGGCGTATGGTAACTCTGGAGAGTCCTTTGAACTCCACAAATGAGAAACATTGAGGAAGTAGAGGAAAGATTTTATTTTTTTCTTGTATTTGACACTGTCAGTTAAATTAGGGACGCAGCTCCCAGTCCTAAATTTAAACTGAGGCAGACCATTGCTGAGTGTTTTTATTTGCAGAATTCTTGAAAGAAATATAGTTTTAGGTTGACATATATTCCTTGTCAGTTGTGAGCTGATATACTGCAGCAGTGATTCTCAGACTTGGCTGCACATTAGCGTGTTGGGCTTACAGAAAGTACTGATGCTCAAGCCTAACAAAATTAAATCAGAATCTTTGATAATGGGGAGAAAGAATGGCATTGGTATTTCTTCTTTTTCTTAAACCCAATTACTTGACACTAACATGCAACCGGGGTTGGGAACTACTGCAGCAAATAAGTTTTCATCTCAAAACTTTAATTTTAGCAGAATTTATATATTAGAATGTATCAACAGAAGTAATACAAACATTACAGAAAATTTAGAAAGGGCATTCTTACCATCAGTATTGGTTTCGCGTTGCTGTTGTGGCAAATTACACAAATTTGGTGGCTTAAAGCAGCACAAGTTTATTACCTCACTTTGCTTGAGCTCAAAAGTCTAAAATGGGCCTAATGAAGATAAAATTAAGGTGTTGGCAGAGCTGACTTCCTTCTGGAGGTTCTAGGGAGAATCTGTTTCTTGCCTTTTCCACCGTCTAGAGGATGCCCATCTTCCTTGACTTGTTGTCACATCATTCCAACCTCTGCTTCTGTTGTCACATTTTCTTTTCTGATGCTGACTCCTCTGACTTTCTCTTTTAAGGACCTTTGTGATTATGTTGGGTCCATCCAAGTAAAGTAGGATAATCTCTCCATCCCACAATCCTTAACTTAATGACACCTGCAAAGTTGCTTTTGCCAACTAAGGTAACATCCATGAGATTCAGGGGGACCTGGGCACCTTTGGGAGGCAGCAGGAGATGGGGGTACTATTGTTCAGTCAGCAATACCTGTTTAATATGATTATCACTTGGCATTTTCCTTCCTAGTCTCCTTTAATATTTTTTTAATATAATCATCTTGCATATACGGTTTTCTGTCCTTTTCTAGTCTTCATAACCATCATTTTAAATAGTTACATAATATTCCATCTATGATCATACCATATTTTGTTGTTTTTACCCTATTGTTGGATTTTATGTTATTTCAGATTCTTGTTTTAAGTATATTTTATTGATTATGCTATTACAGTTGTCCCAATTTTTTCCCCCTTTGCCCCCCTTCACCTAGTACCCTTCTTTCCTCCAGCATTCTTCCCCACCGTCCCTTAGGTCTTGTCCATCAGTTGTGCATATAAGTTCTTTGGCATCTCCATTTCTTATACTATTCTTAACATCTCCCTGTCTATTTTGGACCTACCAGTTGTGCTTCTTAATTCCTGTACCTTTCCTGTATTCTCCCCAACCCCTTCCCTGCTGATAACCCTCCATGTAATCTCCATATCTATGCTTCTGTTCCTGTTCTAGTTGTTTCTTTAGTTTTTTTTTTTAAGATTCAGTTGTTGATAGTTGTGAGTTGTCATTTTACTGTTAATAGTTTTGATCTTCTTTTTCTTAAATAAGTCCCTTTAACATTTCATATAATAAGGTCTGCGTGATTATGAATTCCTTTAGCTTTATCCTCTCTGGGAAGCACTTTATCTGCCCTTCCATTCTAAATGATAGCTTTGCTTGATAGAGTAATCTAGGTTGCAGGTCCTTACTTTTCATGACTTTGAATGCTTCTTGCCAGTTCCTTTTTGCCTGCGAAGTTTCTTTTGAGAAATCAGCTGATTGTCTTATGGGAACTCCTTTGTAGGTAACTCGCTTCTTTTCTCTTGCTGCTTTTAAGATTCTCTCCTTATCTTTAACCTTTGGCATTTTAATTATGATGTATCTTGGTGTGGGCCTCTTTAGGTCCAACTTGTTTGGGACTCTCTGTGCTTCCTGGACTTGCATGTCCATTTCCTTCTCCAAATTATGGAAGTTTTCTTTCATTATTTTTTCAAATAACTTTTCAATTTCTTATTCTTCCTCTTCTCCTTCTGCCATCCCTATGATTTGGATGTTGGCACATTTGGAGATATCCCAGAGTCTTCTTATTCTGTCCTCTTTTTTTGAATTCTTGTTTCTTCATTCTGTACTGGTTAACTGTTTATTTCTTCCTTGTGTTCAAATTGTTTTTTTGAATCCCAGCTTCCTTCCCTTCACTTTTGGTTCCCTGTGGATTTTTCTTTGTCACTTAGTGTAACCTTTATTGCTTCCTTTATGTTGTTGCTGTACTCAATGAGTTCTTTGAGCATCCTGATCACCAGTGTTTTGAACTCTGCATCTGATAGGTTGGCTATCTCTGTTTCACTTAGTTCAT
>JAPYXV010005475.1:0-10506 GCA_028533065.1 Trachops cirrhosus | reverse complement strand
GTTCCATCCATACTGTTGCAAAGGGTAGGAGCTCCTTCTTTCTTTCAGCTGCATAGAATTCCATTGTGTAAATGTACCATAATTTTTTGATCCATTCATTTACTGATGGGCATCTAGGTTGCTTCCAGCACTTAGCTATTGTAAATTGTGCTGCTATGAACATTGGGGTGCATAGGTTCTTTTGGATTGGTGTTTCAGGATTCTTAGGACATAGTCCCAGCAGTGGAATTGCTGGGTCAAAAGGCAGATCCATTTTTAGTTTTCTGAGAATGTTCCATACTGTTTTCCATAGTGGTTGTACCAATCTGCAATCCCAGCAACACTGTACTAGGGTCCCTTTTTCTCCACAACCTCTCCAACACTTGTTGTCTGTTGTTTTATTTATGATGGTCTGACCAGTGTGAAGTGGCATCTCACTGTGGTTTTCATTTCCATCTCTCTGATAGCTAGTGATATTGAACATCTTTTCATGTGTTTCTGGGTCCTCTGTGTGCCCTCCTTGGAGAAATGTCTATTCCAGTCCTTTGCTCATTTTTTAATGTGAGAATATCAGAATCTACAGAGTGCACACCCATGTACCCTTTTTAGCTTTTATTTATATCTCATGTTTTCTTTTGGATTATTTTTAAATGTATCTCCTTTTATGGCTCATTAAGTATACAACTCTAATTTTTTTCAGAAGTTTCTTTAGGTGATATAACATGTATCTTCAATTTTTTCAGCTTCTGTTCAAGTAATACATCACTTCATATACAATGTGAAAAGAAATTAAACAACTAATTTTTTAAAAAGTTTTTCTTGTTTCTATTAGTGATGATAATAACAGTTATAAGTAATAATAAGAGTGACAAAAATGGCAGTCACAAATTGTTCCATTCTTTGTGATATTTTGTTTTGTACTATTTATTTTCACATGTATTACAAATCCCATAATACATTTGTGAAGACTTTACAATTGTTACCAAAAAGGCAAGGAAAGTAAAGGCAAAAATTAACCAGTGGAACTATATAAAATTAAACACTTTTCTACAGGAAAAAAAAAACTCACCAGGAAAACAAAAAGGCATCCAAATGAATAGAAAAAGGCATTTGCAAACAACAGCTCTGATAAGGGTTGAATAACAAATATATATACTCAAATAACTCAACATCAAAAAAATAAATTACCCATTTAAAAAATGTCCAGAGCAAGTGAATAGACACTTCTTCCAAAGACATAGAGATCACCAAGAGATATATGAAAATATGATCAACTCCACTAGCTATTAATGAAATGAAAATCAAAACTACAATGAGATAACACTTCACACCTGTTAGAATGACTATTATCAAAAAGACAAATACTAACAAGTGTTAAAGAGGTTGTAGAGATAAAGGAAACCTCATTCACTGCTGTTGGGAATGTAAACTGGTACAGCCACTATCGAAAATAGTATGACAGTTCCTCAAAATATTAGGAATGGAGTTACCTTTTGACCTAGCAACATTCTTCTGGGTAGCTACATGAAAATTTTGAAAGCATTTATTCACAAAGATATATGCATCCTTATATTCATTGCAGCATTATTCATGGTAACCAAGACATGGAAACAACCAAAGTGTCCTTTGATAGATGGTTGGATAAAGAACATATGGCACATGTAGACAATCAAATACTAAATAGCATAAGAAAAGATGAAATACTGCCATTTGTGACAATATGGGTAGACCTTGAAAATATCACATTAAGCAAAATTAGTCAGATGGGAAAGTCAAGAACTGTAAGGTTTCACTCATATGTGGGATATAAAGCTGAAAGCAATAATACCCAGAAGAAATTTACTGGGTCATAATATAACTTTATTCTTAATTTTTAAAGTGCTGGTGCTGTACTATTGGCAACAAGTTTTCTCAGCTACTGTTTACCTGAAAATGTTTTCATTGAACCTTTAGACTTTACAAATAGATTTACACCAGATATAGTGCTCTTATTATTTCTGCTCCCCATATCCTCTCAAAATCATTTTTCTTTGCTCTAGACATCTTGTATTCTCTTTTGTATAATATCTTATCTTTTCACCTTTATTAATTTTTGCTCAGATATTGTCCTTATTGACACTGTTGTGATTTTTCTGCAATTTTGTTCCCTTTGATTCACTACTTTTTAATTTTATTTTAAACCTCATAATATACTTGTTCCTTTTCTTACTCCATTTTGTCATCACCCTTTCCTGTTTCACTTATAATTTAAATTTTATATTCTCCCTTGCTTTGCCTTGTTTCTATTCCCTAATCTTTTTATTTGTTCTCCCTCTTCACACAAAATATCATTTTTCTATCCTTTGGTCATCTCCTATTCCCTTTTTCCTATCTTATATTATTCTTAATCTCTCTCCAACTGTATTAATCTTTGCTCAGTTGCTGTGAATACTATTGAAGAGGTAGTGGGTATTTTTTCTGACATGGGTTTGGCTTTCTGGGTAGTATGGCTTTGTTAACCAGCACCTGTGCAACAGCATAAGAGATGTGTTGGGGCTGTGACTTTGAATCAGCCAGCTGGAGGGAAAAACTCACCGACAAATGAGCAACCAATGAGCAAAACCCAAGTAAAACAAGAGAGCCAACATAAACTAAATAAAGAGCAGCCCTAGAGCATCCAGATCAGGTCAAAGAGATTGCACCCCTGAGTCCCACAGAACTTCTACCATAGAAGCCCACCCCATGAAGACAGGCAGGCAAAACAGAAAAACCTGAGATGAAGAAACAAACAAAAAGAGTCACCTAAAATGGGAGACAAAGAAATAACACTTGATTGAAAGGAAAGGATGAATCCCTTTCTGGGGAGCTAAATAAATTTGAGGCAAGCAATCTATCATACATAGAATTCAAAATAGTGTTTATGAAGATGTACATGAGCTCAGTGACAACTACGAGGAACTTTATGGGAGTTACAAGGAACTTAGTGGTAACTACAGCAGCATGAAAAGGGACATGGACGCTATGAATAAGATCCAGAAAGATTAAGTTCCATGCAAGCAAAACACAACCAGAGACATTGAAATAAAGAACCATCTGACAGTAACCAGAGAGGAGGAGGGAGAGGGATAATAGGGGATAATGAGGGGGTCATCAAGAAGCATGTATGAAGAACACATAGACAAAGCCAGAGGGGGTAGTTTTGAGGGTAGGGAGTGGGGATGGGTGGGACAGGGTGTATGGTTGGGTGAAAATGAGGACAATTATACTTGAATAACAATATAAAAGAAAGAAAAATGAAAGTACATTACTTGAAAGTATTTTATATTGCCAATAAAAACCTTAGAATAAAAAAAAGATCCAGGAAGAAATGAAGAATACAATATCTGATATGAAAAATAAACTAGAAGGAATTAAAAGCAGGCTTAATGAAGCAGATGACTGAATCGGCAAGCTAAAAGACAAGGTAGAAAGAAATACCCAGTCAGAAAAACAAAGTGAAAAAAGATTCAAAAGAATGATGATAGTTTAAAAACTTCAGGACAACATGAAACATGACAACATTCACATCATAGGAATATTAGGAGAAGAAAAGGAGAAAGGGATGGAAAATCTGTTTGATAATGTAATGACAGAAACCTTTAACTTTTTTATGGAAAATGTCATGCAAGTTCAGGAAGCACAGGTTACAAGATGAACCCAAAGAGGCCTTCTCCAAGACATATCATAATTAAAACACCGAACTTCAAAGTCAAAGAGAGAATCTTAAAGGCAGCAAGGGAGAAACAAGAAGTAACAAACAAGGGAGCCCTGATAAAGGTAGCACCTGACTTCTCAACAGAAACACTATAAGCCAAGAGGGATTGGCACAAATATTCCAAATAATGAAAAGCACGGAACTACAACCAAGACTATTTGATCTAAAAAGGCTCTCATTTAAAGTGGAAAGTGAAATGAAGAATTTCCCAGACAAAAGAAGGCTAAAAGAATACATCTCCAAGTCGGCACAGCAGGAGAGGCTAAAGAGACTGCTATAAAAATGAGAAGAGAGGGAGAATGGGAAAAAGAAGCAAAAGTACAGGAAAAATGGCAATGAATAAGTACCTATCAATAATAACCTTAAATGTAAATGGGTTAAATGTTCCAATCAAAAGACAAAAGGAAGCTGAATGGATAAGAAAATATGACCTGTGTATATGTTGCTTACAAGAGAACCACCTCAGAGCAAAATATCTACACACACTGGATGTAAAAGAATGGAAAAAATATTACAAGCCAAACATATGTGAAAAGAAAACTGGGGTAACAATACTTATACCAGGCAAAATAGACTTCAAAACAAAATCCATAGAAAGGGACAAAGAAGGTCACCACATAAAACTAAGGAAATAGTCCAACAGGAGTATATAACCCTTGTAAACATATATGCACCCAACATAGGAACACATAAATATATAAAGAAAAGCTTGGAAGACTTCAATAAAGATATTCACAATAGCACAGACATCATAGGGATTCTTAACACTCCACTGTGAACTGGCTAGATCTTCCAAACAAAGAATCAGCAATGATATTGTGGTACTGAATGACACAGTAGATCAAATGGACTTAATCGATATATAGTGTTTCACCCCAAACAAGCAAAATATATATCATTTTCAGATGCATGTGGAATATTTTCAAAGAGGGACCATATGGTAGGCCACAAAATAAGCCTAAACAAATGAAAGAAAATTGAAATCATATCAAGTGTGTGCTCAGATCACAATGGTTGGAAACTACAAAGTAACCTCAAGGGAAAAAAACTCAAAAATATTCAAATAAATGAAGACTAAATAACATGTTATTAAATAATGAGTGGATCAACAATTAGATGAAGGAAGAAATCAAAAATTTCTGGAACAAATGAAAATGAAGACACAACAAATGAAAACATATAGGACACAGCGAAAACTATTCTGAGAGAGAAGTTCATAGCAATACAGGCTTACCTAAAGAAGATAGAAAAATCTTATGGTATTTGTCTTTTTTTATGATCTTATTTATCTAATTTATTTATTTTTAGAAGGGGGAAGGGAAGGAGAAAGAGAGACAGAGAAACATCAATGGGTGATTGCCTCTTGAGTGCCCCCTACTGGGGACATGGTCCACAACCCAGGCATGTACTCTGACTGGGAGTAGAACAGGTAGCCCTTTGGTTTGCAGGCTCATGCTCAATCCACTGAGCTACACCAGCCATGGCCTGGTATTTGTTTTTCACTGTCAGGCTTATTTCACTTAGCATAATGCTCTCTGGTACCATCCATGCTGTCACAAAGGGTAGAAGCTCCTTCTTTCTTTTTGCTGCATAGTATTCCATTGTGTAAATGTACCATAGTTTTTTGATCCACTCATTTACTGGTGGATACTTAGGTTGCTTCTAGTACTTGGCTATTGTAAATTGTGCTGCTATGAACACTGGGGTGCATAGGTTCTTCTGAATTGGTGGTTCAGGATTCTTAGGGTATAATCCCAGCAGTAGAATTGCTGGATCAAAAGGAAGTTCAATTTTTAGTTTTTTGAGGAAATTCCATACTGTTTTCCATAATGGCTGCATGAGTCTGCATTCTCACCAACAATAAGTGGAACTTAACCAAAAAAACACATAAGCAAGCAAAATATAACCAGAGACACTGAAAAAAAAAGAACAAAATGACAGTAACCAGAGGGGAGGGAGAAGGGAGACAATGAGAGAAAAAAGGGGAAGAGTCATCAAGGAACATGTATGAAGGACCCATGGACAAAGTTAAAGGGGGGAAGGATTAAGGGTGGGAAGTGGGGGTAGGTGGGGCAGGGGAAAGTGGTGGCGGGAAAATAGAGACAATTGTACTCAAACAACAATAAAAGAAATAATTGTACAATACAAAAATGGCAATTTGAGGGATCATTATGGTGATGAAGATGTCCTATATCTTTACTATATCAATGTCAAAATCCACATTGTGATACTGAACCATGGTTTTGAAAAATGTTATTGTTGGGGAAAACATGGTTAGAATTTATTGGATCTATTATTTCTATTGTCACATGTGAATCTATAATTATATCAAAATAAAATAATTTTTAAAAAAGATAGAATAACCTCAAATAAACAATCTTACCCTACATCTATCAGAATTAGAGGAGCAATAGCACACAACACTGACAGCAAGAAGAAGAAAGGAAACAATCAAGATGAGAGCAGAATTAAATGGAACATAGCCAAAAAGAAAAAATTAAAGGATCAATAAATCTAGGAGATGGTTCTTTATAAAGATAAACTAATTTGACAAATGTTTAACCAGACTAATCAAGAAAAAAAGAGAGAGGGCCCAAATAAATAAATACCAGAAATTATAAAAGCATCCAAATTGGAAAGGAGGAAGTAAAACTGTCATTGTTTGCAGATGACATGATAGTATACATAGAAAACCCTATAGACTCCACCAAAAACAAAACAAAACAAAACAAAAAAAAAACTACTTGACCTAATAATTGAATTTGGCAAAGCAGAGGGATACAAAGTCAATATTCAGAAATCAAAGGCATTTTTGTTTTTATTTTGCTTTTTAATTATTTTTATTGTTCAAATACAGCTGTCTCCATTTTCCCACCACCACTTTCCCCCACCCTGCCCACCCTTACCTCCTCTATTCATTTTTCCTTTCTTATCTGTTTAGTTTTATTAATACTGGCTCCTTTGTTGTTGATAGTGTGATTGAGGATGGGGGTTAATTTTGGGGGTCTGGGTTTGTTTTCTGGGCTGTTTGGTTTTCTTCTGGCAGCCCTGTACAACAGCATACAAGATATGGAGGGTAGAGAGAATATCAGTCAGTCAACTGAAAGAAAGGACACACCAAAGAATGATGCTACAACAACCAAAACCCAATTATATCCAGAGAGCTCACATAAATAGCATAAAGGGCATTCCCAGAGCATCAAGTTAATGAAATCAAGGATACTGCATCACTTAATCCCACAGGTCTCCTACCACAGATGGTCACACCATGAAAACAGGGAGTCAAAGCATATCATGAAGAAACAGAAACAAAGAAGAATCACCAAAAATGGGGAGACAAAGAAACCAACCCCACTCAAAAGGAAAGGAGGAATCCCCAGAAAGTGTGTTATATGAAGCTGAGTAAAGCAAGCCATCAAATATTTAGTTCAAAATAATGGTTATAAGGAAGCTCAACAAGCTCAGTGAGAACTGCAAAGAAATCCAAGGAACTACAAGGAATTTACTGTGACTACATGGACATGAAAAAGGACATAGAAATTATTAATAAGAGCCAGGAGAAAAGGAAAAATACAATATTCAAAATGAAGAACACAGTAGAAGGAATAATAGCTGGCTAGATAAAGTGCATGACTGAATCACTGAGCTGGAGGACAAGGTAGAAAACAATTCCCAGATGGAGCAACAAGATGAAAAGACTCAAAATGAACAAAAAGTATTTCAGTGACATGCAGGAAACATGAATCATAATAATGTCTGTATCATAGTGGTACCAGAAGGAGAAGAGAAGCAAGGGATAGAAAACCTGTTTGAAAAACTTATTACAGAAAAGTTCCTTAACTTGATGAGAGAAATATTCACACATGACCAGAAAGCACAGGATGTCTCAATGAATATGAGCTCAAAGAGGCCCACTCCAACACACATCATAATTAAAATGGTAAAATTTAAAGACAAAGAGGTAATCTTAAACACAGCAAGAGAGAAACAGCTAGTAACATATAAGGGAGCTCTGATAAGGCTATCAGCTGATTACTTAACAGAAACACTGTAGCCAGAAGTGAATGGTAAGAAATATGCCAAGTAATGAAAAGCAAAGGCTTACAACTAAAACAACTGTACCTAGTAAGGCTTTCATTAAATGCAAGGAAAAAGGAAGTGTTTCCAAACAATAAAAAAGGCTAAAATATTACAAATCCACCAAACCAGCATTGCAAGAGATGACAATGGGACTGCTTTAAAAAGATGAATGAAGATAAGAAGGAGAAGGAGAAGATGGAGGAAGAGGAGGATAAGAGAAGGAAGAGAAACAGGAACACAGGTAAAAGGGAAAAATAGCAATGAACACATACCTATCAATAATAACTTTAAAGGTGAATGTATTCAATGGTCCAATCAAAAGCCATAGGGTAGCAGAATGGGTAAGTCAACAAGACTGGTACATATGTGGTCTACAAGAGACCTACCTCAGAATGAAAGATCTACACAGACTGAAAGTGAAGAGATAGAAATACATATTCCAAGTAAACACACAAAAACAAATAAGTTCAGGTAACAATACGTATATCAGACAGAATAGATTTGAATAGCTATTCCATAAAAAGCAATAAAGAAGGACACTTCATAATACTCAAGGGAAGAATCTACCAAGAATATATAACCCTTGTGAACAAATAATGACCCAACACAGGAAAACCCAAGTATAAAAGTAAAATCTTCGAAGACTCATGAAAGCTATCAACAGCAACACACTAATAATAGAGGATTTTAACACCCTATTGTCAACAATCGATAGACCATCCAAGCAAAGGATCAACAAGGATATCATGAAATTTAAAACATTCTAGACAAATGTACTTAATTGATACATACAGAACCTTTCATCCCAAAGAAGCAAAATATACATTCTTCTCAAATACACATGGACATTTTTAAAGATACATGACATTGTAGGTCAAAAAACAAGCTTCAACAAACTTGAGAAAATTTAAATCATATAAAACATCTTCTTAGATTACAATGGCTTGAACTAGAAACCAACTTCAAGGAAAAAATTCAAAAACATTCAAAAGTATGATGACTGATTAACATGCTATTGAATAATGAATGGGTTAACAAAAGACATCAAGGAAGAAACCAAAGTTCCTTGAAACAATGAAAATGAACACACAACAGTGCAAAACCTGTGGTACATAGCAAAGGCAGATCTGAAAGGGAAGTTCATAGTCATACATATCTACCTAAAAAGATAGAAACATTTCAAATAAATGACCTAACCCAACATTTACAAAAACAAGAAGAACAACAACAAACAAAACCCACAGCAAGTAGAAGGAAAGAAGTAATCAAGATCAGAGCAGAATTAAGTGACATAGACTAAAAGAACAATTCAAAAGATTAAGAAATCTAGAGGCTGGTTCTTTGAAAGATAAACAAGATTGACAAGCCTTTAACTAGAGTCATGGAGACAGAGAGAGAGAGAGAGAGAGAGAGAGAGAGAGAGAGAGAGAGAGAGAGAGAGAGAACCAAAATAAATAAAATCAGGAAAAATTACAACCAAAACCTCAGAAATACAAAGAGTTGTAACAAATCACTATAAACAGAGCAGAGGCAACATTATGAAGGAGTAAATGGAAACCACACTAACTTCTTCCCAGGACCAATCTGGAATTGCAACTAAATTGTGGAGAAATCACCCAGAGCAAACAACTGAACAAATAGCTAGAGAGAAGCCTTATAACCACGACATACAGAAGAATCATTATCAGCACTAACTGACTGGTAAGGAATGTGGTGGAGACTCAAGAAGTCTGGCTGAGTGCCCACAGGTTGCAGCGTCGAAGGAGTAATTAAGTAAATGGTTGGATCCCCCTAAGAAGTGTGGGATCTAAAGCCTAATCTGAGATTCCCAGCCTAGAACACCAGAGACCAAAAAGTACACATAAAGCAGCCAGTGGCAAAAAGCAGTAGGGTTGCTCTTTGCCAGAGCCAGATAGCTGGAAATACACAGAGCCATTTAAAGGGCCAACACAAAAATGGTCATTTGCAGCCAGTTACCCTGGGCTCTGGCAAAGTCATGGAAATAGTGGGCTAGAGACACCTGAGGAAGAATTGGGGACCAAAACTTTGGGGAGAGAACTGAGAGAGTGGCCACCAGGATCCTGGTGTTGAACCATCCCTTACATGGGCGAAGCAATCCTACTCATGCAGACCACCCCCTTCCCAGCAACAGCAGCAGCCTGGGGAAAAAACATAGCCCCAACCCCAGGAGGGATTCTACTCCATCCTATGGGGCTTCAACCTGACTGCTGAGTGCAGACTGACTAGATTAACAACTAGAGAAGACAACCAAAGATAGCCAAATACAGTAGATCCCTGGTAAAAGGGGAGATAGAGTAGACTAGAGACACTTGAGAAGAGACTCCGGACAGAGACTTCAGGGAGAAAACTAAGAGAGTAGCCACTAAAATCCTTGTGCTTAGTTATCCCCTATATGTCAGCAGACACTCTGCTCAGGCAGATCACTCCCCTCCAAGCAGCAGCAGCCTGAAGGGAAACAATAGATCCAACACCAGGAGGGATTCTGACCTGCCCTATGGGGCGTAAGCCTGACTGCTGAGTGCAGAATGACTAGATTAACAACTGAAGGAGACAGCCACAGACAATATATCCCTGGTAGTCTTGGAGCAGGCTGCCTAAGGTGAGAGAGGGTCAACATCTGCCATAGCCAGAGGTAGATGCAGAAAGAAAAAAACAGTGGTAAATACTAGAGGCTACCAAGACAAAATTTATTA
>JAPYXV010005474.1:0-10506 GCA_028533065.1 Trachops cirrhosus | reverse complement strand
GTAGCATAGATGGTAGGTAGAAAATAGACGGGGAGGGCAAGAATAGGAGGGGAAATGTAGAAGCTAAAGAACTTATGACACATGGACATGAACTAAAGGGGGGGAATGTGGGTGGGAGAGGGTATGCAGGGTGGAGGGGAGTGAAAGGGGGATAATAGGACAACTGTAATAGCATTATCAATAAAATATATTTAAAAAATGCTTTCAATGTAGAAAAAAAA
Source organism: Trachops cirrhosus (assembly GCA_028533065.1). Taxonomy (NCBI): domain Eukaryota; kingdom Metazoa; phylum Chordata; class Mammalia; order Chiroptera; family Phyllostomidae; genus Trachops; species Trachops cirrhosus. The sequence goes on along the minus strand of JAPYXV010005474.1, from coordinate 10,285 downwards.
AAGTGTTAGACCCCTCCCTTATTTTATTCCTTCCCTCCTGGAGAGTAACCATGAAATTCTTGATAATTCTAACGCATAATTTTATACTTAAACTACACTGAGTGATTCCATAAATAACATCTACATTTGTTTGTCACCTGAAGCTTATTGATGGTAAAATGATGCTCAGGTTCTATTCCTGTTTGTCATCATGGTACAGGATCGAGGTGAAAAGGAGAACCCCATGCGGGTGCTGTGCATCCGCAAGCTCTTCCTTGACATCTGTGTGGGGGAGAGTGGGGATAGACTGACACTGGCAACCAAAGTCCTGGAGTGCCTCACAGGTCTGGCCAGAGTCCCATGTTCTCCAAAGCCAGATACACCATCAGGTCCTTGAGCATCAGGAGGAATGAACAGATGGCTGTCACTGCACGGTCGTGGAGCCAAGGCAGAAGAGATACTGGAGGAAGGTCTGAAGGTGCAAGGGTACAAGTCATGAAAAAATAACTTGTCAGATACTGGAAGCTTTAGTTTTGGAATCCAGGAACACATCTATCTGGGTATCAATTATGACCTAAGCATTGGTATATATAGCCTGGACTTCTACATGGTGCTGGGTGAGCTAGGTTTCAGCATCACAGACAAGAAATGCAGGACAAAATGCATTGAGACCAAACACAGAATCAGCAAAGACAAGGCCATGCACTGGTCCCAGCAAAAGTATGATGGGATCATCTCCCCTGGCAAATAAATTCCCGTTTCTATCCAAAAGGCCTATAAAATGTTTGAAGTAAAAAAAGAGAAAATGATGCTGAGTACAAAGGCCTGAATGCCAGATCATATCAGAATCAAGACTAGAATACAGGCTCACTGACTCCTGGGTTCCTTCTCTTTACATTTCACTGCTTTTGCTGCTTTCTTACAGTGAGTATTTTCAATATTATAATTAGTCTCACTTCTCTGAGAATACACCAACAATATTTGAGAGGAAGCACCTGAGAAGTCAGTATGTTTTTAAAACTATGACTAATTCCAAAGACAGATAATTTCTAAATGGATAACTATCACTTGACTGTCTACTAGAGCCATGGTTTATGTAGAGGATTGTGGAGGATTACATTCATGGGGAGAAAAGCCACATGTGGAACTCTAAATCACCCCAAAGCTAAAAACCCCAGGGTTTCCAGGGGTAGTGGAACGACTGGGGTGAAGAGAATAGCATAAATAAAAGAGTGCTTTGTGCACCTTATAAAACGCACATTCTAATGTCAGCACAGGCTGAATGTTTCCCATGACTATGTGTGAAGGAGACAGACCCTCCTAGTGTTGGCATCAGTAGACTGCTGTCAGCATCTCTAGGTCAGGACGCATTTCTGATTCAATTCCCTTGTATCCTAAGCACTCAGAAAAGAATCTGGCACACTGTCAATACTCCATCAAAAAATCTATTGGATGATGTGTTACCTGGGCCATAGAGCAGGGTCAGTTCAGAGGCAATGAGTGACACCCACTCCCCTGTCCCATATAATCTGCAAATCTCCTTCTCTGTGAGTCCATATTCAAGGCAGTAAGTAGACGGAGAAGAGATGGGAATCTCTGAACCCTTCACCCACATCTGTGAATGCAAGCTTAATCTTTCGGAAGCCTAAGTCCAAAAGTAGCCTTCTAGGACACTTTTTAAAATTATTATAGATCATAATAGTGGCATTGCACATGATGTGCAATAGCAATGTGCTCTCAGGACATGGCTCTGCCTGGTGGAGGTAGGAATGCTCAGCATCTTGCTTGTAGAACATTTTAGTTTACCACATCTGTTGAATGATTACCAATCATCCCATCTCTCAAGGGTCTTGCTTTGTGCATGAGAAGAGGGAGCCAAAGAAATGGTGATGGCTGATGGAGGATTGGCTTCATCTAGAAGAAGACTTGAGTACATCCCAGTTGGAGGGATACCTTGCATTGAAAGGACGCATCAGTCTCCAGTTTATCCATTTCTGCTTCCAGTAATCTACACCTGGCCTCTCTGTTGACTTGGCCACATTGTCGATTGCTTCTAGAATGGAGTCAATCTTCTTCATTATCTGACCTCCAATTTCTTTTGTCTCAGTTAATGCATCACTGATCTCTCTGCTTGCCTTGCTTCCAGGCAGCTCTACATGTCTTTCTTTTCACTCTTGCTATTTGTAGAGTCAGATCATCAGTTGACAGTGCTTCCATCCTTGTTCCTGTCTCTGCGACATCCAGGGATAGAGTTTGGGTCAACTCTCCTTGTGTTATATCCTCCAAGAATGCAGTAATCTAATTAATCTAATACTAATCTAATCTCTTCTATTCTCCTAAAATGGAGACCAGCATTTTTTAAAATGTCAAGATATTCAAAAAGTAAGATAAAGCAACCTATTGTCAAAAAATAAAGCAATCATCAGAACCATACTCAGAGATAATCCAGATCTTAGAACTATCAGAGATCTTAAAACATCTCTGATTATGTTAAATGATCCCATGTAAAAGGTGGACGACCTGCCTGAACAGATGGGGAATTTCAACAAGGATAGGGAAACTGTAAAAGAGTCAAATGGAAATGCTAGCTATAACAAACATGATGTCAGAGATGAAAAATTACTTTGACAGGCTCATCAGCACAGCTGAGGAAAAAATGTGCTCAAAGAACAGGTCAATAGAAATGATCTAAATTAAAATACAAAGAGAAAAGAGTGCAAAACCATAATACCCAGTGTATTCATACTATGGAATATTATTTGGTCATAAAAGGAATGAAGGACAACAGATGTTACAATGTGGATAAACCTTAAACACATCATGCTAAGTTAAAGAAGTCACACATGAAATGCCATATGAGATGTCCAGAATGGGTAAATACATAAGAGATAAAAAGCAGACTGGTCAGAGGGGGGAATGGGAAGTGGCTACTGAAGGGTCATGAAGATGTTTGGGAACTAGACAGAGGTGATGGTCACTCACATTATGACTATAATAAATGCTGCTGAATTCTAACTCTAAAATAATTAGTCTTACAGGATTTTCACCTCAATTTTAAAAAAGACACAGAGCAAATCACAGACAAGAAATAATTATTTTCTCCTTTAATATAATGATGTCTAGGCACTTGAGCTGTATGGCTTTGGAACACTGTAAAAAGATATAGCTATGCCATTAAACAGAATAGCTGCCCTAAGAGGTAACTTAATAAACTGTGGCTGGCTTTAAAATCATTACAAAGAAAACATGATAATAAAATTCATTCAAATATTTTCTTTAAAAAATAAAAGACTTTTTGATACCACCAAAAGGTGGTAAAATTCATTGTCATTTGTCATCAGACCTATACTACAAGAACTACTGAATAAAATTCTTCAGGCAGAAGGAATATAATACCAGATGAAAACACGGATGTACACAAAGAAACAAAAGTGTCACAAATGGTGAAAATAAAGGACAGTCCAAATCAATTTATTCAAGTCAGCTGCAAACAATTAACAATTTATTTATAAAGAGTTCCTTCAAGATTCTTTGCTTGCTGTTCCCAGTCCTAAACTAGTACAGCACCATGAACATGGCCAATCTGAGTTTCCTGTCTGCCTTGAATTCCTTGAGCCTATATCCAAAGCTTTACAGTTATTCATCTTCTGACTTTCCCTTTCTGAGACACTACTAAGATTGTCAAGGTGAGGTTCTCTCTTATTGCAGTAAGTTCATGATACAATATCTACAGTATGAGCCCATGCATGTAAAAAACTATGCATGTAAGTGCACAGAGAAAGATCTAGGCAGGTACAGCAGTGGCCCTGGCAGAGGAATACACTAATGGTTCTGGAAACAAAGGGGGACTTCCATTTTTCACATTATATTTTTCTGTGTTTTTGGAATGTTTAATAATAAGCATATATTCTGAGATTTAAAAATCCAATTTTAAAAAGAATTAAAAACTAAAACTAGGGCTTTACTATTATAAATTCAGAAAGATATGTTTGATTCAAAATGTATCATGGGTCAGCTCTAATTTTTTTGCTGGTCAATATAACCTAGACAAAGCAGAATTTCTACTGCTACGAAACTTTGTGTAAGTCGTAAAAAAGTACAGGAGTCAAAATCAGACTCCCATTCTGGATCTTAGGAGGAAATTAGCCCATGGGGTGGAAGTGTTATGGTAGCAGCTAGGAATAAGCGGCCAGAGGAGAAATAAAGACAGGGCCCTCAACATTGCAATCTAACTTAATTCAGGAGGCTAAAAGCAAAGGAAGACATGTCTCACCTGTTGACCCAGTAGTCCTGAGTCCGGTTTGAAAAGACTGCCAGATGTTCTGAATAACAAGCAAAACTATGATAGTGTAGGAGGGGGGAAGCCCTTGAAAGTCTGTGTGTATCATCTCCACTAGCTGGGAAAGGAAAACCTTGAGTCTGTGTATTCATCCCAAGGCCTGGAAGGGGGAAAGGGAGGGTCTACAGTGCCCAAAGAAAAAGCCCATAAAAACTGCCTGCCTCAAAATGAACAGAGTCTAAAGCAAAATAAGGATTTGGGCTAACAGGCCACTACACATACCTACATTTGGGTAATCACGTCTCTCCAGGTGAAAGCTAGCACTTTCCCCTTTACCCCATTAATCGATATGTAAACTTCTCACCCCCATCCCGCCGACTATATAAGTCTTCAGAACAAAGGGCTCATTATCTTGGTTCTCCTGGCCCTTTTGCCATACTGGGGGCCCCTGGTCAGTTGGCCTCTGGCCAGCTAGGTGCTGGTCACCTGGGCTTTTACGACGCTTGTTCTTGCCACCTTGCTTTTGCTCTCCCATTAGAACTTAGCATTATTAAACTTTGCCTGTATGATAATAGGCTTGCTGATCTATAGTTCTTTATTGTATTGGTGAGAAGAAGCAGGTTTCTCCCATTAACAGAAGGAACTGTTGCCCCTACTGCTTGAGGCCTTAAGCAGGAAAGGGCAGAGTGGGTGCCCTTTTCTAATGCTCTGGAGCCAATTACAGGGAAACTGGAAACACACCCTATTCTGCTTGGCCAGGCCACACTCAGAGACCCAGCTCAAGTTCTGAGCAACCTTCCTTCAGACCCCCAATTCAACCCACCCTAGTGCAGGCCAATACACATCACCAACCATCACTCACATTGACTGACATCCATAGGGCAAGCAGCCCCTGACCTGGTTTGCAAGCTGCATCAGTTTGGTAACGGGCTCCTCCCCAAATTCCATGTGGCCAAGGGCTCTTGAGGCTGACTGCTCACTGAGGGACAGTCTTCCATGTTCCCTTTCACCAAACCCTATCTTTACAGATAGAAAAACTGAGACTTCAAGAACTTGGGTGACCCCGTCAAGGTTACAGTGATTCAAAGGCAGAATCCTTTTAACACTGACTCCCTTGACTTGAGAAGAATAAATTCTGGCATCAAGAAGGGATTTTTATACTCAGAGCAGTATTTTAATGCATCATACAGGAAAGAAAATTCAAATGGCTTACTCAATACATATACTCTAAGCTAGGTCAGAATTCCCACTAATTTCATACAAACAGTTTAGTCAGGAAGGAAGCCAGGACAGTAGTTATTCTTTGAGTCTCTCAAGAAGGCAGCCTTGAGTGAAGATGCACCAACAATCCCTTTGCTGCTGTTGCTCCTTCTTCCGAGTGGTGTCATTAAGAAGTCATTTTAGTGGTCGTTTTTCAGAAGCAGGCATTAAGTGGCCACCCTAGGCTGTGTTTGCAGCCTCCTCCTAGCAGGGCTCATCTTCAGGAACCCAAACATATAATCCCAAGTGTCAGTACAGAGGAGAGCTTAAACTCTACGTTATCCTGGATTCCCTTTGATGGAGGCAGTGCCACTCTGGGGACTGGGGACCTGGGAAAGGGCCCCACATCCAGGGTAAGGGGCTGCCTACCTGAAAAGGGCCATAGAAGAACATCTGGGAAAGAGGTACAGGGATCCTTTGTGATTCCTTCAGACTAGTCTCGTGTGTGGGTGGGGAGCTGCAACCTGGAAACCCAGACAGGAATAAGACTGGAGTGAGGGAAGTGGTATCAAGGACATGTGGCCCGGCCAACTCACAGGCCAGCCATCGTCCCACCTGGGGTCTCAGTGCTTCACTGCACCATGGAGCAGGTGCGATTCCTGGGAAGTTGATGTCTTCCTCCAGCAATTTCTCTCCTGGGTTCTGGTTCTGATGGTCCTTAGGATACTTGAAACCAGGCATCATGTCCCCCTAAAACATCTTTGGATTCATTCTTAGGGTGTGTGCAAGGTTGAACTGGGCAAAGCCTTCTGACGACAGCTGTAGGGACTCAGGGAACCTGCTTCTACATTGCCTCTGGGTGAGCACATGGCCTGCTCTGTGAGTTCAGGCTCACAGCTCATTCTGTAGCCTTTTCATGTACACCTACTCCTGATGTTATGCTTTCCAGATGGCTAGGATGTCCCAGGGTCTTTCCTGGAGACTCCCTCTTCCACTTAACTTGCCTGAGCATCCCTGAAGTTGCTCTGCCTGTGTCCACTGGCCTCCTGGGAGTGAGAGTCAGGAACCAGCCACAGTTTTGCACTTTTTCCACTGCTGTCACTTCTGCTGCCTCTATACAGTGCTGCTGCTAACCACTGACCACAAACAATGAGACAACCTCTTACCCACAAATAGGATGGTGTTCTTGATGGTCAGATCCCTACTAAAGACACAGCAATATCATCATCCCACAGGCACTCAGCTGCTCTGTCTTGTTTCAAGGGCTTACCCGTGGGGCCAAGACAACATCTCCCTGGATACCCTTCTTTGCAATGACCCTTAGCTGCAGAGGCCTATAGCCAAGAACAAATCCAAGGGAACTCGCCTCCCCACAGGAATGCACCTTGGAACTACCCTGCCCCCGGGAGCTTGGAGTTTTGTCTGAGACCTTTTACCGCCATGCAGTCAAGGCTGCCCACTCATCTTAACATGGACACAGTTAAGAGGGGCTTCTTGGGAGACTTTTCCCCAAGAAAAGATCCTGATTTGAGCTCCCACCTACACACAGAAGTAGCAGGACACTTGAAAATTGCAGGTTTGTTGATAAAATATTTGAAAAATACATCTATTCCACCAGGCAACCAATTATATGTCTATTTCTAGCAGTCAGTCCCTTCTAGTTAAGTTCTAAAAAGAAAATCTTGAAAATAAATCCTTAAAAGGATTTTTTAAGGAGCGTACCTCTCTTTCTCACAGTGAATGATGTCCATTTTTGGAGACATCATTGTCTCTAAAAATGGATCATGTCCACCTGCTACCTTCCTCTGGGTGCAGGGCTGGAGGGTCGAAAGGGAAGAGGGCATCATGTTTCGTGAGTTCCCACACCAGAGGGCCTCTTGTGAGATGACATGTTAAGGACTAATGTCATTGTCCTAACTGACGCCTCTCTCTCTCTCTGCAGATTGGGCCATAATTAGTACATGGGCTTGCAGAGTAGTGAAGGGCCCCACGTCCCTCTCTGGCCCTTCATAAAAGCTGATGCCAACCCTGTCTCGAGGTTGGAAGCAACATGGGCAGGACCAGCTCTTTCAGGTCTCCAGCCATGTCATTAGCCCCCCAGCACAGAAACTGCTCTGAGGGCTCACACACCCTTGGGGCAGGGCATACAGAAGCTGGAAAGGAAGCTGTCCCTGACCTAAGGCTGTCCCACAGCTAATGGTGACTTCAGAGCCCATGGTCTGAAGGACTGGCTGAGTTCAAAGACAGGCTGCAGATCCTGCTTGGTTCCCCTTTCCTCTGGCTTCCACTTCCCTAGGCAGAGCTGTGTCCATTGCTAGATTAGCACACCTGCTTGCTTTTCCAGACACTGGTCCTCCTGCCAGGTCTGGCCCAGTCTCCTAAGTCTGGGCTGAGATGGCTACCTCCTCAACATCCCCAACAGGCATGGCAGGAAAGGAGGTACGATCACAGACTCTGGCATTGCCACTGATTGGTTGTATGACCTTATGCAAGTTTTTCAAGTTCTCTGTGCCTCAGTTTCCCTATCTGTAAATGGGGATATCAATACCTACCAAATAGGATTGGAAGTTAATACCTGTGAAATACTTAGGGAAGTACCTGTCACACAGTAGGGACCATGAAATTGTCATTATTACTATTTTAGTGCTTCATCAGGACACTATAGCTTTTCACCCATGCCCTCTAGTTGCTCATTCATGGTGGTGACAGAAAACTAATTTGAGGATCTCTGATTCTGTATGTAGAAACCAGACTCACTCACCCTCACAAAGGATACCACATCTTTTACATTTCTTTTTGTCTTGGGGTAGAAATGCTGATGAGGTCTGGGGAGGCTTGACCCTGGCCTTCAGCAGCCCACAGGTACAGTCAGGAAGACAAGAAGGCCACAGCCCCTTCTCACAGGACTCTGAGACCTTGGGCAAGTCACTTTCTCTCTGTAAGTCTGTTGTTGTGTTCCTAATTTGTAAGGCTGGGAACAGATAATCTCTAGTTTTCATTCTTTTAAGTGTGACATTTTAGGATCTGTCTTATTCTAAAAGGTCCCTGAGTTACCTACAGAACTACATTAAGAGACTGTGGAATATATATAAACGTCTGATAGAAGAAACCCTCAGCAGATATGAGGGTGTAAAATCTGAGTTAAGTAAAACCAGAGTCATAAAGATGAGGTTCTTCACATCAATGGGCTGGTTTTCCAGATAACTAGCCCTCACATGTCTGAAGTACCAAAACTTATAACTCAAACTGTAGAATGGTAGAAACCACCTTTAGCTTTTTCAGGAACTTCCTAGTCCTTTTTTAAGGCAAATTTTCAGGATAACCAAGTTACAAACTAAATTTTTTAAAGTAATAAATGAAGGAAAAGAGCAAGCATAGTTGGTAAAACTTTTAAGAAGAGCACAGAGAAACTGCTCTAAAGTCCCCCTAGAGGGTCCCTCCTCGGGGCTTCTGTGGGCCTGTGAAAAGGGACTGCATGGGGCTCTGGGAGCAGGGACTGGCAGTGATGGGCTCTCCACATGAGTGTTAGTTACATGGATGCTCGATGTATAATCCTCATCCATATCTTTTTAATTTATGTACCTTGTGTATATGCCTGATATTTCTCAGCAATATGGATTCCAAAAGAGCAGCAAATGGGTTACTTGGGAAGTTTTAATAACCATTGTTTGCTATACAATATTTCTTGTGGGCAAAGACACAGCTTGAAAGTCCCTCTGATTTTATCAACAGGCATGTGGCCAGAAAGGTGCACCACTCTATCTCCTTCAAGAGAACATGCTGTGGGTACACAGCTGCCCACAGACTGATAGCTTTCAGCTGCTGCCCCCAAGCCCTGAGGCCACCCATGTCCTGGGCTGCTCCCAGACAGTAACCGGGCACAGCAGAGGTAGTGCCAGCTCATTCGTGCCAATGTGGGACTATTGCAAAGGGCAGCTTTTGCTCAGAGCCTTTGGCCTGTCTGACATTTTCTCAGAATTGCACTGCATTTAAGGCTCTTCCTCCTCAGTCCTGCCTTCCTGCTTTCCCTTCACAGGAGTCAGATCTAAGTCCAGCTTGAAGGCTTTTCTGCATCCAGTCCTCTCCCTTTATTCTTCACAGACATTTTCCCCAATAAGTCTCTTGTGTGTCTAATCCCATGTTGGCATCTGCTTCTCAAGGGACCCAAACAGACAACTGTGTTCCAAGGCTTTTCCCCTATGCACCCTTTTAAAAATTGAGGACTCCGGCCAAGATGGAGGCATAGGTAGACGCACTGTGCCTCCTCACACAACCAAGATAGGGACAACAACAATATAGAAACAAAATAACAACCAGAACTGACAGAAAATTGAAGTGCATGGAAGTCAGACACCCAAGGATTTAAAAATAGATGCATTCATCCAGACATCCAGACAGGTAGGAGGGGCGGAGTTGGCCGGGCGAGGGATGCGGAGCGGAGCACAGAGCAACTGGGGTGGCACGCAAGCCCGCAACAGGCACACCCTGGGCGCACAAGCAGCGGTGGCTGGTGGGCCCCGGCCAGGGGGTGGCAACCGGCAGACCCAGCGAGGCGGACATTGTGAAGCAAGGCACTGCGTCTAGCTCAGGGTCCCAGCATCCGGAAACAGAGCTTTGGGTCACTGACTAAAAGGAAGGTGCCGTGGGGTGCACAGGACCACCCACACCAGTTTTGGTGCCGGAGGGGCCTAGTTGGCTTTCGGAGGGTGGCGGAGGGGTCTGGGGTCCTGCAGAGAGGAGAGCAAGCACCATTGTTCCTCCTTGGACCCCGCCCCCACATACAGTGTCACAACCCTGCGACGGGGGGGGGGGGGGGGTGTCCAGCCC